>PVLC010005189.1:0-78379 GCA_004027655.1 Graphiurus murinus
TCTTCTTAGAAATGGGCTCAGCTACTGCATGCTGCTTCAGTGCTGCTGGGTAGCTTTGTTCACAGAGACCCAGTCACCCTTCATTATTCAGGGCAGTGTAGGCGAGAGCCTCCGCCGCAATCCGTCAGTGGGCCTACACCAGCTAGTCCCATTGGGTGACTAAAACCAAAAATAGCAGAACATAGGCACCCAACAAAAAGAGTGGCCTAGTGGGGCATGAGGGTGCACATCTATAATCTCAGCAACTAGGGAGGCTGAAATAGGAGAATCGAAAATTCGGGGCCAGCCTCATCAACTTATTGAGACCCTAACTCAAAATAAAAAGGACTAGGGGGTGTAGCTCAGTGGCAAAGCACCCATGAGTTCAATCCCCAGTACTGCCAACTGCCCCCCAAAAAGAGCAACCTACACTGCAAGCTTCTGGCTGTCTTGTCTCAGTTTGCAGAGGGATAGGAAGATGAGACGGGTGGGGAAGGAGGGCTTGCTGAGTTGGGCCCCTATTTCCTTTTGTTAAAATGTTTTTTATTTACTTAGTTGAAATTTTTATTGAGATGATAAAGGTTTCCTTTCTGGTTTTTGGTTTTGGGGGTGTTTTGTTTTGTTTTGTACACATCTCGGGTGAAAATCTCTTCTTCCTCATACCCTTGTCAGATTGCTTATAACATTCTCCTGCCTGAGGACTTCCCCTGGTGAAGCATTTTGAGGTATCCAAAAGCAACAGGCCTTGCCAATAAAAACCCTGTAGGCGGCAGATGTACACGTAACCCAGCAGCATCCAATATTCTCTTTACAAAGAAAGGAGTGTGAACATACGTTCCCTGAGCTGAACTGGGCCCTAGAGTCAGGGTGAGTGGATGCCATTTTGTTGCTATTAGGGGAATCTGTGAACCAACAGAGGGTCAGGGTCAGGGTCCTGCCAGGAGGCCATTTAGTCTTCTGACTCCTAGTGGGAGGTAAGGGAGGCAAGGATCGGGGTACAAAGCCTGACCCAAGGCTCACAGGTGCTAACAAGGCCTGTGACCACTGGGGAGAGGCAGCCAATCCAGCGGGGCCAGGCTGGGGGCCCTGGGGCTAATTCTGGCTGAGAGTCATTTTGAGGAACTTCATTGAGTAAGCAAGCCCTCGCCTCCCTCCTCTCCTCCCCATGCTGAGAAGTCAGGCCTTACCCTCTGACATGAAGAGGTGTAGGCAGGTGCAAGATGCCCTGGAGTACAGGCACTTTCAGCACGCTCCCGCATTCTGCCCTTAATTCTGTGGGGTCTGGTTTCACACATTCAGCATCCGGGGTGGTCCCACTGTTCCCTGGTAGGACTCTTCTGGCATTGTGTCTGTCCAGATTAGGAGGAGACCACATCCTCTTTCCTCCCTCTCTGTTACCCTAAGTCATGGGACTGGGGCTTGGTGAGGGAAAACAGTATAGACATCTGGGTATCATGGTGCCTCTGGGGGCTGAGACAGAGGCAAGGACTGAGTGAAACTTGTATCTTCTCCTAGGATCTCTAGCTGGGCATTGCCCTGAGAAGCAGCATGGAGAATCGAAAAAAAGAAGGCTGTGGCCCAGGAAGGAGCCCTGAGGGCCCAGAGTGCAGTGGCATTCCTGTGTACCAAGAGTGCAGCCTGGGAAGGCTACCTGGAGGTGTGCGGTGTAACACAGAGAGGGCTTTTCAGGGACCCAGTCATGGATTGGGGAATCCTTCTTCAGGCCCTGACCCCAAGTCCCCATTTTTGCCCCTGACTCCACCCATGTTCTCAGACTCAGAGCAGCCCCAGGAGTCATCCCTGACAGGAACAGAGAAGAAGTACCCACTTATGAAGCAGCGTGGATTCTACTCTGAAATCCTCAGCCCGGGAACCTTGAATCAGCTTGGGGTGAGTATGGCAGCTATCCCCTGCCAAGTCTGTTCCTTCCCTGGGGTTCCATCCACCTATCCTGCCATCCTTCTCCCCATCAGTTCATCTGTTCATTTAGCCATCTATCCACCTATCAATTTGTCTGTCCATCTGCCTGTCCCCATCCTTCTAGCCATCCATCTAACTTTTTCACCATCCATTTAGCTGTCTATCCATTCACTACTAATTACTGAATTCCTACTGTGCACTTCTACTGGACTGAGCACTGGAGATGCAGCAAAGATGAGACACCCACATCCCCTAGTGCGGCGGGGCAGTGGCATTGTTGGGAAGTTCCCTTCCCCAGCTCTGGTTGGGGAGGGGTCTATAGGTGAGATTGCATACTACTGCGATCTAGGAGATGGGTATGCATTATGCATTCTCTGGGTAGAATAGGTGCTAGAGGAGTGTTCCAAGCTGAGGGAACAACAGGTACAAAGGCTTGGGGTCCCAAAGAGGACATAACTGTATGAAGAAGGAGGATAGAATTTGAGGGGCAAAATCAAGGGAAAAGGCTGGGTGCAGGGGAAGATGGGAAGGGAGTGACTAGGAGAGAGTTCACAGAGCCTGTGGGTCTCAGGCAGCCTTAGGAAGGTTTTAGGCAGGGGAGAGACTGAGAGAGACAGGGAGAGGAGTCATTGATAACCAGTCCACTGTTGGTGCCAGAATGGCCCTTGGCAGAGGAAATACAGAGACACCTGCTGGCTTTTCAATGCCTAATCTCTTGTCTCAGCCCCTGGACATATGCTGAATGGGAGTTGTGCTGGACCAGAGCAGGGTGGGTCAGGGATGTCCTGGGTGGCCATGGCTTGTCACTCACTGCCTTTGAGCAAAGTATGTAAACTCACTGGTTCTACCTCACCCCTGTGTCCCAGAGTGGGCTTTAGGGAGGTACTTGGCCTTTGAGTCCTTCCCAGGTCCTGGCTGTCCCGGGGATGTTGAGGTACACTCATGACTCTGGGGTTTGGTTTCAGAATGTGTGTCGTGGCCCCTACATGACCCAGAACTTCCTGCGTCAGGCTGATCTCAACAAGTTCACCCCAAAAGGTCAGTGCCCAGGTGGACGGGGTGAGTGGGTCCTGGTGGGCATTTAGAGATTGGGCCTCAGAGAGAGGTCTCTTCCCTGTGGAGGGCCCAGTTTCCTCAAGGGTAAAATGGGACCAGTAGGAGACAAAGTCACTACCCTTTGCAAAGCTGTGACAAGGGCCTCGCGCTGGCCTGGGGCTGCTAAGGGCCAAGACCACCATTCCCTCTGGTGTGTGTATATATGGGAGAATATGGGCTGACAGCACCCGGAACAGGGCCTGGCAGAGCTAGGTGCCCAGGAGATCTTTGCTGGAAGAAGGAAGGAGGACCATCCTCTCAGGTTCCATGACAAGTCTCAGAACACAACTGAGTGTAGGGACTGGGACAAATCTGCAGGGCATGGGGCAGACCTGTGGCAGAGCGGAGAATAGAGAGGCTCCAAGAGAGGCCCCAGATGGTGATGGGGAACTGACTGAGGCCCTTTCATTCTCCTCCTCCAGCAGGCAAGACTCCCTCTCTCATCAGGCCCAGACACCCTGTGATCCCAACTGTCTGTACTTGTGTCTGCCCCAGGAAAGGCCTGTCTCCTTACTGGCACTTCCCTGATTAGTCCCATCAGAGCCCGTGTACCCTATGGGGTCTGTGAACTACTGAACTGGCATTGGAAACTATACAATCATGGGCAGTTGTGCACTTATCTGGGAATCTGGTTTATCGACAGTTGCACAAGTATCTGTGACTGGAAAATGGTTACAAACCACAGATCTCAGGCCTGTAGGGCATTGGAACGATGCTCCTACCATCCATGGCTGGGGTAGAACATGGGGGAGGTCCACAGCCCAGCAGCCCTACCCCCATGAGGAACAGCAGCCAACCAGTGATAGAAGGCCACCCTGCTGCTAAGCAGAGGGCTCGAGAAGCCTGCCAGGGGCTCAGGGATGAAGCAAGGGCTGGAGGCCACCTGCACTGTAGTTCCTTCTAGGCTCCCTCCCCCAGTGGGTTCTCGGAGTAGAATGGTATTGCAGACCCCAAGAGTAGGTTTTTAGACTCTGAAGACTGTGGCTAGCCCTTTGGTGCTGTGGAGTTCCCTGCATTCCCTTAGCTCTGCTCGGAGTGGATTTCAGCTGCAGATGGGTGGCCTCTGCCAAGCTCAGACAACAGCCCAGGCCCACAATCTCAAAGAGGGGGTCACTAGGGCCTCCCAAGACACTTGGGGCTCTTTGGACCCTTTCTCTATCAGGAGAATAGATAGGAGCTACACAGAATCCAGCCAGGCCCTGAGGAAGATGACTCATCTCCTTCTGAGGCATATTCACACACACCCTTGCCTCATCTAGATGGTCTCAATTCATCTGGGACTTTCTTCTCCACTGAGCATCCCCTATCCCAAGAAACTCTCAGTCCAGGCAACCTGGGATGGTTGGTCACTCTATCTGTGGGTTTCTCCCCACCAATTCCCTTCCCCCCAGAGCTAGAATGGAAGCCTCTGTCTGCCATCACCTAAGTGGGAACAGCCATTTGATGACTTGAGGGTCCCACTGAGACTGTCCACCCCTATAGCATGCAGGATGCCTCAAGCCTGGAAAAGGACCCAGAGGTGCATGGACGGCATTTGGCACTCCCCAGTGATTTAATTCAGCAGCTGGCTTGAGCAATGGCCCCTGGTGCTAGGGTCATGGTAGACTTGTAAGGGCATAGTCAAGCATCCCTGGACAGGGAGAGTAGTACAAAACTGACCTTCTTGAGCCCCTGGCCCCTTCAGGACTACACCCCCTTGGCACCTAGTCCCTCATATATCTTCTCTCAAATACTTCCTGGTTACAGGCAAGCTCTGAGCTTTCCATACCTCTGTGTGTGGCCACCTGGTTCCTGCCTGGCAATTTGTCTTATTGGTTGATTGGGGGTGGGGGTGTCACTGGGCCCCAGCCTGAGTTCCACAGCACCTGCCTCTGCCTGTGCCTGCAGTGGGAACCTTCGAGGTTCCTGAGGACTTTGAGGAACGCCTGGAGCAGCAGAGCATCGGGTCCACCAGCCGGCTGCTCACCCAGACTGACTTCCCGCTGCAGGCCTATGAGCCCAAGGTGCAGGTGCCCTTCCAGGTGCTGCCGGGCCAGTGCCCCCGAAAGATTGAGATTGAGAGGTATGGTCAGTGGACTGTAGGGTGGCCTGTCTCCCAGAAGGCAACATCTGCCAGGCTCAGGTCAAGGGACTATAGACCACTAGGTGATAATCTCCACAGCAGTGTCTGTGCCAAAGTGTTTATATTCAATGTTCTAGACCTTTGGTCCCATAATAGGAACAAGTGGCTTTTCTTGCTGTGGAATCGAGGAAGGTAGCATTTAGGTCAATAAAGTAGGACTTCCAGGGCAAGACAGAAGGATAGCTGGAGCCTGGGACTCCACACTCAGCCACTGTACCGTTTCCTGACCAGTCCCAGAGGGGCAGAGGGCCTCTGAGGGGTCCCCAGGACACATGCCTACCATCACAACCCCTGGGCCTTGGTAACACCAATGGAGCCACCTTACATGAGCCAAGCAGCCCTGAGAAAACCCCTCCCTTGCCCTCGGCTAGGAGAAAGCGGCAGTACCTGAGCCTGGACATTGAGCAGTTGCTGGCCAAGGAGGGCATCGACTCCAACAAGCTCATGCCCAGGCACCCAGACCCCCAAAACCCCCAGACCATCGAACAAGGCCATGACCCGCTCTTCCCCATCTATCTCCCACTGAAGGTAAGCTGGGCTTCCACAGATTGCCAATGGACATGGAGTTGGGGTGCAGGACCCTGACTGAGGCTCAGAAGTCAGGACCCAAAGGGGATACCCACTCCAATCACAAGTACTCACTCATCAAACAGAGTACCTAAATAATCATAACCCTTCCCAGGTATCTCAGTCATACTAGGCTGGAGTGGGGAGGTGGTCCCCAGAACACTGATTCTTGCTTTTTACCAGATATAGCTGAGTTGAACTATGGAATAGAATACAGGACTCCCTGACCAAGGCCTGCCTGTGGGTGGCTCACTGAAATGGGCCATCCTTTGGGGTACAAATGGGGAAACAGAGTCTGAAGCAAAGAAGAAGAGAGCAAAGCCTGGCTCTGACTTAAGTTCTTCTCCCCTCCTTCCTCTCTGTGGCCCTGAGTCTCTTCCCTGGTAGGCTCTGGGGAGCGAGGCTGAATCCGGATGGCAATCACCCTATCAAGGGCCTCCCCAAACACCCAGTGCAGTGCTCAGGAAACCCAAGAGCCATCTGTTCCCTCAGGCCCGAGCTTTGTGTTCCAGGGCAGTGGGAAAGAGAGACCACTTCTTTCTGAGTCCCGAGATGCCCTAGGCCTAAGGCTTGGGTGGCTTGGCTGGACAGGAATCCAGGGTTTCCCCTCATTCATATCCTGTTTACCCTGGGAGCAGCAGAGGAGGGCTTGGCCTCCCAGTCACCAAACTGCATCTCCTTCATCTGGGGAGGAGGTCACTAAGGCGACCCCATCCTCTGGCATGTGTAGTTCTACCCAACTGCTAGGGAACCCTTCCTCTGGCCATTTGCTTGCTTTTTCCTAGGTGTTTGACAATGAAGAGTTTGACTGTCGTACTCCCAGAGAGTGGATCAACATGGGCTTGGAGCCAGGATCTCAGAACAGGAGACCAGTCCCTGGAAAAGCCCTCCTGCCCACCAGTGACCTCCTGGGGCATGGTGAGCAGGGCCAGTCTAGGGTTCAGGCACCATCTTGTCCCAGCAACAGTCCTCCCCAAACACCTGGGCTCCCCTGGGACCTGGCAGCCATGGGAAGGAAGTAAGAGACCTTTTGAGGTTTCCCAGCTGGGATACAATCAGAAGCTGGCCATACAGTGGCAGGGAATGCAGGCACCAGGGATGCCTGGTCAGGAGGACTGGATGTAGGACAGCTGGATGGAGTCTAGTGTTTAAAAAAAAACTTTTTGATTTATTGGATACATATACATACACATACACACACACACACATATGTAGCTGGGGCTTTCAGCTCTTACCACTGTGTGGACACACTGTCACATTCGTGCTCACAGGCACACACTGTCACATACATTCACAGGCACACAGCAGCAGTCCTCCCCAAACACACAGACATGCTCACATAATTGTCACCATGCACACCCACTAGCACCCAACCCCCCCACACACACACCAGCTGGATGCTACGAAGATTCACAGCATCCCAGACAGTGTGTCTATTGTGTGGGGGACACAAATTTGAATAGTTTAGAGGATGCCTGGGCAGAGGCGCTATTTTAGAGAGAGATGCTCCTCTAAGGAGAAGCCGCTTGAGCAGGTGACAAACCAGCCACGAGGCTACCTGAGTGAAGAGAGTTCCAGGCAGATGGCGTAGCCCATGCTGAGACCCTGAAGAGGAGCCAGCTCTTAAATCACAGGATTAGTCAGACGCCCAGTGGCTGGAGAAAAGGGAGTGACGGGGGCAGTGACAGGTGAGCTGGAGAAGAGGGCCAGGCCGTCAGCCCAAGGAGTAGGCGGAGGTCCCTCCTGACCAGACAGTCCCTGAGACCCACTTTGAGCCCATTGGCCGAGCAGTGGCCCCTACAGAAAGCCCAGTGGCTCAACAGCCAGGGAAGTCCTTGGGGAGGGCTTCACCCACACCTTAGTCACCTTTAAGGGGTCTGGCATGATGACCATATATGACAGGTCCTCAACAGGTTTCTAATTTGTTTGAGGCTTTCATTCCTCTTGTCCCAGCCCTATTGGCGTGTGTCTTTCTCTGCCCTGAAGAGGGATGTGCAGAGAAGCCTGGTTCATTTGGGTCCTCCAATGGGGGTTCTGCAGAGTCCAGCTCAGCTAGGAGAAAGCAGGGCCTTTGCCCTGCTGGAGCCAGAGGTGATGGCCTGGTGGGAGAGAGGCCAGTCTAGTGACCTTCAAGACTCACTCCCAGCACCTGTTGTCACCTCAGCGGCCCCTCTCTGCCTCCATGGCAGGGAGCACTGGTAGGGTATCCTCTCCTGTTTCAGAGGACCCCAAGAGTCAGAAGCTAGACTACAGATGGTGTGATGTTGGTGTCCTGGACTATGATGAGGAAAAGAAGCTGTACCTGGTGCATAAGACAGATGAGAGAGGCCTAGTGCGGGACAGGATGGGGAAGCCCATTCTGAATGGAGGGGTCACCGCCACAGGTATGAGCCCTGCCTCTGCCCCAGGCAGACCCCCAGCTCAGGCCTGGCCCAGCCCATGCTTATGTCCAACCCTGCCAAGGGCACTGCCAGCTCAGGTCTGAATACTGCCTTGCTCCACTTACTCTGTGACTGCTGTCCCCTGACCAGTAAGAACCAGAGGACTAGTGACCCCAAGATCCCAGGGAAGGGCTAACATTGTCACCTCTGAGCATCTAGCAGTGCCACTTTTAGCATGATACTGAAAAGGAGCCCAAAGCCATCAAATTACATCTGCCTTGGAGGTGACATTCAGCCTAAATGGCCACCCCCACATACCTTTTCTGATCACAGCACTTTCACATCCCTCCATGACACCCTGACAGGTGGGCAGGGAGTGTCATACCCATTTCACATGTTGAACAGCAACCAGAGAAGGGAAAGAACTTGCTTAAGGCCACTGTCTATCAGAGGCACAGCTGGCCAGAACCAGTGCTCCAGCCCAGAAAACCTGACTGCATGTCCTCTTCTACCCCCTCGCCACCTCCCAGGAAGGCCCCCCCTCATGAGCTGTCAGTACTGGGTGCCACGGATCCAGCTTCTCTTCTGTGCTGAGGACCCTCGTGTGTTCACGCAGCGCGTGGTCCAGGCCAACGCCCTGCGCAAGAACACAGAGGCGCTACTGCTATACAACCTGTACGTGGACTGCATGCCCTCTGAGGGCCAGCGGCTCATCAACGAGCAGAGCCTGAGCAGGATCAAGCAGTGGGCCATGAGCACACCCCGGATGCGCAAAGGCCCCATGTGAGTCTGTGCACGGCCTCCTCCAGGGAGCCTTTCCAAGGGGAAGTAGAGCTCCCTTGGGGCTCGTCTGTGTGGTGCTGTCTTGCCCACTGTACTATGGACTTGTTGGGCCCCAAATAATTTGTAGTTTATCTTCAGATAACTTTTATCAAGATGAGCTCAGAGATTCCTACTTGAAAAGGATAATCCCAGCCTTTGGGAGGCTGAGACCGGAGGATCTGGGTTCGCGGCCAGCCTCAGCTACTTAGTGAGGCATTCCACAACTTAGTGAGACCTGGTTTCAAAATAAAGAATAAAAAATAGGGCTGGGGGCATAGCTCGGAGGTAGAATGCCCCTGAGTTCAATCCCTAATACCGAAAAAAAAGAAAAGGGTACAATCCATTGCTACCTTTTTTTTTTTTTTTTTTCAGTCCTCAAATTTGGCCAGGGGGAGCCTCGTCAAGCTAATTTCTGAGTCCTTTTGACATGTACCCATCGTTCTGTGAACATGTCCTTACTTTTTTGCACATCAGGAAGTGTCAGACCTATCTTATACTTTCCCAGATCCAGCCCTGAAATCAGAAACCCTGGTTCTTTTTTTTTTTTTTTTTTTTTTTTTTCGGTACTGGGGATTGAACCCAGGGGCATTCTACCTCTGAGCTACCCCTCTAGTCCTATTTTTTATTCTTTATTTTGAAACAGGGTCTCACTAAGTTGCAGAAGGCCTCACTAAGTAGCTGAGGCTAGCCATGAACCCAGATCTTCCGGTCTCAGCCTCCCAAGTACTGGAATTACAAGCGTGCACCACCATGCCCAGCGCCCTGGTTCTTTTTAGTGGGAAATTTAGAAGCCAAGATTTGGACAGTAGATGTGCTCCTTGCTCCTGGGAGCTTATTGTTTCAAAGTTCTTAAAGCAGACAGATCTGGGAGAGATAGAGATATAAAATATTATATTATTACATTGCATTATGTTATATACAACCTCCACACATATCTGTACTTTTTCTATACCTATTGATCTATCTGTTAAGAATGATACATTCATAACAGATACTGAAACCTTCAAATTAACTCAACACCGCAGAGCTTAATATATAATCAATTTTTAATGTTCCATTTGCTCTGGAGAAGAAGTATATTCCCTGTTATTAGGGCATAAAAGATCTGGTGCAAGAGCAGCTACAGGAGCTTAGGATCTCCTTGTGGTGCAATTGCCAGAGCTGGTGTGATCTGTTCAGAGGGTGGCAGGGGTGGGATGGAGGGACAGATCACCAGAGGAGGCAAAGACTCTCCACAAGGTATGAAGAGGCCCAGCCAAGTACCCAGCACACATGGCATAGGGAATGATGAATGAATGAATGAATGAATGAATGCCTCCAAGGGATCTGCTTGTGCTGGGAGAGTGGAGATGGTACACAAGCTTACCCCAGACCTGGTGATTGCAGATCTCAGAAACCAGTTTAGGGACAAAGTGCTGGGGTCTCTGACCTCTGGACTCAGTTATGGCATCACATCCTCCTTGGGCATCCTGGGTTCTCAGCACCTTCCACACACTGGTACTCTGTAAGCCCCAAGTAAAGACTGGTTAAATGAAAGCAATGTAGCTCAGTAACTCAGCCCTGAGCTACAGGGCGGCATGCTGGATGAGGCAGCTCACTGATCCCTGCAGGGCAGGATTCCCTGACCTTGACCCACCACTCTGGTGCATGCCCATGGCTCCCAGGCACTGGCAACAGAAGATAGAAATGTTCTCTGTCAGCAAGGAAGCATGCGGCAGGCTGAGTGGCAGTTGGGGGTGGCAGCCGGGCTGAGGAAGGGCTAGCTGCAGTGAGGTGTCTGAGTGGCCAGTATGGGAACAGAGGCTTCTTAGTGCTCAGAGCTGCCTCACAGTTTCGTTACTCCTCATCATATCTAGCGTGGCCAAAGGGTGCGTGCTGGGCACCAGTCCCTGGGCTTATCATCTCCTAGTGTCACCCTACCACCCCTCCAGCAGATACTGTCACCTCCCCTTTTCCCTGAGGTGCAGAGGGCTGAACCACTTGCCCATAGTCACCACATCACCGCTAATGGCCAGACCACCAGCCTCACACTCATGCTTTATGGACCCAGAGAGGAAGCTTCAATCTTATGCCCCCAGGTCCATGCCAGAGTGGAACCTGGGCCCAGGCTGGCTCATGAAGGGGAAGGTCAATGGTTTCATAGAGCCCCTGATTCCTCCAATTCCCTCTCCATGAACAGGGTCCTCGAGCACCTCAGCAATCTCGCCAGAGAAGTAAGCCTGGACTATGAACGTAGCATGAACAAAATCAACTTTGACCAAATTGTCTCCTCCAAGCCTGACACATTTTCTTATGTGACCCTGCCTGAGAAGGAGGAGGAGAAGGTGCCTGAGCAAGGTGAGGGTCTTTGGAACCCAAGGCTGTCCACCTGGCCAGTGCTCCCTCCAGTCACCTTCTAGGATCTGCCCTGCTGCTGTGGCCTCCTAAGCCGGACACTCTCCTGTCCCCACCCTGTCCCCAGCATTTCACCCTTCTATCGCCAGCCACCTGGAGAGCTGTGGTGAGGAGAGTGGGAGAAGGGTCTGTAAACACATCCTGATCCCTGGTGTGTCCTAGGCAGCTCTGACCCTTGGCCCCCACCCCTGCAGGATTGGTGAGTGTCCCCAAGTACCCCTTCCGGGAGCAGAAGGAGGATTTCACCTTTGTGTCCCTGCTCACACGGTCAGAAGTCATCACAGCCCTGAGTAAGGTGCGGGCTGAGTGTAACAAGGTGACTGCCATGTCTCTGTTCCACTCAAACCTCTCCAAGTACAGCCGCCTGGAAGAGTTTGAGCAAATCCAGTCGCAGACCTTCTCGCAGGTGGGTAGCATAAGCCTAGGCTTCCTTTCCAGTCTCTTCCTCCCAGCCCGGGTTGCCATGGGCAGACCCTTTGTCTTGGAAAGGGGAGCAGGAACCCACCCCTATAATGACCTGAGAACCGGGTGTAAGGGAGGTAGAATGCAACTCTTCTCCGCTCCATTCTCTTTCTGTCTCGTTCTGACTGTCTCTTTCCCTCTCTCTCATCTCTGTATCTCTGTCTATCTCTTGTGGAGGGAGGAAGGCCCTGCTTCTGTGTCTCCTCTTTCCCCCTGAACAGCCCTGGCCCTGAGGACACATGAGGGTGTTGGTTGGCAGGGCTTGGCAATAAGTTGGGGCAAGGGATATCCCTCTGCAGTCAGATGGATCCTGAGGCTGCGGTGGCTATGGATAGTGGGCCCCTGAGGCAATACTTGTGGCCACTGCAGGTGCAGATGTTCCTCAAGGACAGCTGGATCAGCACACTGAAGGTAGCAATGCGCAGCAGCCTGCGTGACATGAGCAAGGGCTGGTATAACCTGTACGAGAACAACTGGGAGGTGTACCTCATGTCGAAGCTGCGCAAGCTGATGGAGCTGATCAAGTACCTGCTGCAGGACACGCTGCGCTTCCTGGTGCAAGACTCGCTGTCCAGCTTCTCACAGTTCATCAGTGATGCCTGCTGCAGTGTGCTAGACTGCACGGATGACATGGCCTGGGGGGAGGACCTCATAAACAGTCCCTACAGGTGGGGCCCAGTGGCTGGGTCGGTACAGCCAGAGCCAGGCATCAGGCAGAGCCTAGCTTCTGAGCAGTGTCCCACAGTTCTGGCTTGAATTTTAGTGACCTTCATTCATTGTCAACCTTTGAGTTACTCAGTTGAGAAGTATTCTTTGAACTCTTGCCATGAATTAGGCATGGTTCTAGGGGAACCAGAAACAGGCAATAAGACATTAAATATACCCTCATTGCTGATTTTTGAGGGACTGTGATAGACACTCCAGGTGGGCCTTTGCCAGGGCGTCAGGGAGGAGATGGCATCTGAGCTAAGACTTGAGATGTAAGAAAGGTTCACTAGGTGGAGGGACCCTCTCGTGCAGAGGCACCTGGGGAAGACGACTTGGGGCAATTGAGGAAAGACAGGCTGGCAGGTATGGCTACAGTAGGGAAGAACAAGGAAACCTGGACAGGATGGAGTGGGAGAGGTCAGAAACACCAGACTAGATCAGGGAGGGCCTTCTAGGGTCACAGTTAGGGGCTAGATTTATTCTGAGTCAGAATCTATCAGAGGGGCCCCGGCTGTGATCCAAGCTTGGGGTTTTTGGTGTGCAGTGGACATTTTAACCTAAGAATGATGGACTTCAAGGGATATCAAGGGCCTGGCCACCCTGATGGCCAGGACAGGGGGTGGTCTTCCCTCTCCATGGTGCCTAGAGATCTCTAAGCACAAGGCAGGAGCAGAGTAACTTATTTGACTATACTGAATCTTTCTGTCTGGTAACTTGGAGGTCCTTGAAGGCAGAAGGAGACAAGTATTATACATGGAAATGCTTGAGAGCCACAGTGCTGGCAGAAAGGGCGGGGGGTCCTCCTCAGGCCCTTGCCCCTAGTCAGCCTGACTGTTGCCCCTCAGGCCCCGTAAGAATCCCTTGTTCATTGTGGACCTGGTGCTGGACAGCTCGGGGGTGCACTACAGCACACCACTGGAGCAGTTTGAGGCATCTCTGCTCAACCTCTTTGACAAGGGTATCCTGGCCACCCATGCCGTGCCCCAGTTGGAGAAGGTACACTCAGCAGCGTGGGGTGGTGGGGGCTGGGCCACCTGCTATCCTGGATGCTAGTGGGTCCCCAAGCTGCTGGGGTGCTGCCACAAATATCAGAGCAGTTAAGCTTTATCACAGGCTCCCACCTAGTGGGCAGTATACTTGGCCCTGTAATTCTTGAATAGCTCCTCTAATCTTCACTGCAAACTGGATTGTGAACTATTAACATCCCCACTGTGTAGAACTGGAGAAATTTAACTATTCACCTAGCTCACAGGACAGCTAAGTATCAGAACCCCAATTTGAATCCTTGACTTGCTGAATGAACCCTGCCACAGCCACATCTGCTCCAGATCCCACCTGCTCCTAGCCACCCTTTTTATCTCAAGCATGGTGACAGCCTGACTTCCACATACAGATCCTCAGCAGCCATCACTGTTGCACACACACACAGCCATGCACAGTCCACTCCCAAGGCCCAAGAACCTCTGCAACTTAAGTCCCTTCTTGTCCCCCCTGCTGGTCAGTCAAAGCCATCAGCATTGTGGTTGTCCCTTTTGCTGCTTTCCTTACACTGGCTGAATCTGGCCATTCAGGGCAGGATGCTGTCCCTCAGGGGGCCTCACAGTGGCTTCTGGCCTTGTGTTAGTCTGCAGCTCCCTGTAAAATGTGCCACTGTGAGCCCACCCCCAGCCTCACCTGGTACTCTCTGTGCTCAGGCACATTGTCACGCACTCAACCTTTAGACCACACCCTGCCCTTGGGAGGACCCCACCATCTGCAGCCTCTCTGCCCCCACACTCCAAGCTCACCCAGCCCTGTCCCCTCCCTCACAGATGGTGATGGAAGACATCTTTATCAGCGGTGACCCCCTGCTAGAGTCAGTGGGGCTTCACGAGCCACTGGTGGAGGAGATGCGTTCCATCATTTCCAATGCCATGCGCAAGGCCATGATCCCGCTGCAGGCCTATGCCAAGGAGTACAAAAAGCACCTGGAGCTGAACAACAACGATGTTGCCACCTTCCTCAAGTGAGTGCTCGTGTGTGTGTGTGTGTTTACATTCATTCATGTCTGAGTGTATCTGCACATGTACCTCTGGCCACCCTGCTCACCCTGCTCTGCCCCCCTGCATGTGCACACTGTCCTCAGAGCCTACCAGACAGAGTGCCCACCAGCCCAGGAAGTGCGGGAGGTAGTGCTCAACCACCTGAAGGAGAAAGAAATCCTGGACAACTCACTGCCCAGCAGCATCATTATAGGCCCCTTCTACATCAACGTGGACAATGTCAAGCAGAACCTATCCAAGAAACGCAAAGCCCTAGCCACTTCAATGCTAGACATCCTGGCCAAGAGCCTGCACAAGGAGGTGGACAGTGTAAGGGTCCCCACCTCACCTTGGGGACCACAGCAACATACAAGCATCCTTGCGTACATGGAGTACTCCCAGTAGTAAAATGTCCACAGGCAGAGTCAGGGGTACCTTCAGGTACCCAGGGCAAGGGAAGGAACAAGAAATCACCCTGGCTTGATCCTTGTCTGTTGTCAGGGAGCTGTCCACATGGGAGGTTGCTATCTCCTTCCCTAGACTTGTAGAGACCTGGCAAGCCCTCACGCAGCACACCCTGAGATAGATCGTTCCATAAAGCTAAGGGTGTGCAAATGCAGGCCACAGAAATCCTGAGTGTGTCAGTGGGACCAGTGAAGGTCGGGGGGGGGGGGTGCCCACTGGGTGATGCCCCTGGCTTATGAGAGACCTCAGCAATCCAGGGAGTCTGCCAGGAGCGTGTCTCAGTACTGCAGGGTGAGGATGGGGAGACAGTTATCTGTTGGGAAGCACTAGGGACCTCAAAGGAGAAGCAGGCCCCAGGAAAGGCAAAGGAGGGCAGCACTCCTCCCCAGCACCTTCCCCCCACTACCAGATCTGTGAGGAGTTCCGAGCTATCAGCCGCAAGATCTATGAGAAGCCCAACAGCATCGAGGAGCTTGCTGAGCTGCGGGAATGGATGAAAGGCATCCCCGAGAAGCTGGTGGGGCTGGAGGTGAGGTGGGCCCGTGGAGCAGGGGCCAGCGTCTGGGAGCCTGGCGGGGCTGGAAGGCAGGTGGGCACCTGGGGACTAGAGTGCTGGTGGCATAGAGCTGGAGGCAGGGACTTGAAGATTGGGAGGCTGGAGGTGAGGTTGATACCCAGAGGGCAGGTAAAATTTAGGGGTTCTGAGTTGGGGTGTGGCAGAGGTTTGCAGCTGTGTTATCTGGGAGGTCATGGGGGCTGAAGGCACCAGTCAGGTGATTGGAAATTGGAGGTGTGATGGTCACGTTCCTCAGAGCCCTGGCCCTGCACCCTGACATCCTCCCCAACCCCAGGCCTCCCCTCTCTAGAAGAGAGCAGCCTCTCTGTAGCATCCAGCCAATTTGGAGAGCCCCATCCCAGCAAACCCCCTTCCCAGCACAGTTCTTAGCACCACCTGCCCACACAGGAGCGGATCGTGAAGGTCATGGATGACTACCAGGTCATGGATGAATTCTTTTACAGCCTTACCACAGATGACTTCAATGATAAGTAAGTAGGAGTGTTGTTCCCCACAGTGGCAGGAGAGAGCAGGAGATGGGAGAGGAGGTGCTGAGTAGCAGTGGTTCTCAAATATCCCAGCTGCAGTAGGCTGTGTAATCATACCAGACATGCCTTGCCAAGATGCCAGGAACCATAGCTCCACACAGGGACTAGGACTGAAAGAAATCATTTGGGGCAAAATCCTCTTGATATGAGGACCTATCTGCTCCCCCAACCCTGTCAGTGTCCTGTCAATGACCTGATACACACACATTTACCCAGGACCTACAGTCCATTTGTGGCTGTTTGTGGTTGAGGAGCAGTGATAGAAGGCAGAGCCCAGCCTGGTGGGGCCGTCCCTGGGCCACTGGAAACCCCTCGCCCAGCCTGCTGCACAGATGAGTTGGGGAGCTTCAACACTGTCAAAGCCCTGCCCAGGAACTCCCAACACATCAGCTTAACAAGGCATGCTGGTGCTCAGGAGGGGCCTCCCCCAGGGTTGGCATCCCTAGGCCAGTGGCAGGTAGAATCCCCAAATTCCATGGATACCCTGCATCAACTGGCAGAGGGAGTTGGTCTTACATGAAGGAAACTGTCCTGATGACCTTGGTTGGTCACCAAGGACATGCAGGCTAGTGACTGTTGCTTTGCCTCATCTGAGTTGCCTCATCTATAGTCCTGGGCCTTCAGAGGGAACATGGCATCACTCTTGTCAGTTCTCCTTTGCTCTTGTCATTACACTGGGACACATTGCTTCTCCCTGCGGCATGCCGGCTGCAGCACCAGAGGTGGAGGCAGCAGCTGCCTCCCCATTGGTGGCAGTGGCTATCTCCCAGACACTTGGACTTCTCAATTTCCCAGTCCCAGATGACTCCAACTGCTACCCCCATTTCACCATTACCCCTGGTTGCCTGGGGCAGGGGGAGAGCAGGCCTGGGTGCCTGGCAGGTACTCTTTCCTGGCCTTTCCACCCAAACCTTTCAGCTGTGGCATTTTCCCCAATCCCAACCCCTTCCTGGCCAGGTGGGCTGCCAGCAATTGGCCTTTTAAGATCCTTGGGCAGATAGAGATGGTGCGGCAGCAGCACATCGAGGATGAGGAGAAGTTCCGCAAAATCCAGATCATGGATCAGAACAACTTCCAGGAGAAGCTGGAAGGGCTGCAGGTGGGGCTTGGCCAAGGGCTAGGATCCACTCCCCACCACATACATACAGTGCCACAGGCCTGGCCTCACTGCTTGCATTTAGGATGTGTTGTGTCAATGTGTGATGGATGAGTGGGCAGATGAGCGGATACATGCTGAAAGAATGAAGTGAAGGAAAAGGGGGGTGTCTAGGCATCAAGTCGCAGACCCCAAGTCTCCTGCTGTGCCCTGGGTGCCCCAATGGGCAGTGGGCATATTGTTCAGGCCACTGAGGCCACCTCCCAGAGCAGTCACCACAGAGCAGTCAGCTTGCCTGAGATGGGCTAGTGGCCTACTCACTCCAGGGAAAAGTTCAGTGAGAGCGGGGAGGAGTCAGTGCCTCGGGAGCTTGGGTTCCCTGGGCACACATGTGTGGCAATGCATGGGCCTGGTGGGGCTGCAGGGGCATGTGACCCTTGCTCCTTGGCCCACAGCTGGTGGTAGCTGGCTTCTCCACCCATGTGGAGATTGCAAGAGCACACGAAATTGCCAACGAAGTAAGGCGGGTCAAGAAGCAGCTAAAAGACTGTCAGCAGCTGGCAATGCTCTACAACAACCGCGAGCGCATCTTCGGCTTGTCCATCACCAACGTAGGCCTCCCATGGGCAACCTGCCCACCATAATCTCCAGGGCTTGAGGAGGCAGCTTATGTCTGCAGCCACATCAGAGCCTAGCTGCTGGGTGGCAGGGATCTGGGCTCTGGAGACAAGAAGGCCAATGGAATGAGGCAGGAGGCTGTGAGGGTCAGCCTAGGCCTTCCTTAGCAGCTCAGAGCCCAGAGCCTTGGTGGGATGGGAAGGAGGGAGGGCAGGCCTGGGTCTCTGGGGGACAGGAGCAGGGATAGTGTCCAGGAGCAAGGATGGAGAGTGTACTTGGTACAACTAGGGGCAGCAGAACCCAAGGAGCATCCCAAGATAGCCCCAACCCTGCCCCCTCTGCTCCTGTAGTATGACAAGCTATCTAGGATGGTGAAAGAATTCCAGCCCTACCTGGATCTCTGGACCACAGCCTCTGACTGGCTACGCTGGTCTGAAAGCTGGATGAACGACCCCCTGTCAGCCATCGATGCCGAGCAGCTAGAGAAGAATGTCATCGAGTCCTTCAAAACCATGCATAAGTGCGTGAAGCAGTTCAGGGACATCCCAGGTAGGTGGCCAAGACAGCCATCCTCTCCTTCCCTGCCACCAGTGCTGGCTGCTTCTTACACCCACCTGCCCTACCCAACAGCCTGCCAGGATGTGGCCTTAGACATCCGATCCCGAATTGAGGACTTCAAGCCATACATCCCACTGATCCAGGGGCTGCGCAACCCGGGCATGCGGAACCGGCACTGGGAAGTCCTGTCCAATGAGATCAACATCAACGTCAGGCCCAAGGCCAACTTGACCTTTGCCCGCTGCCTCGAGATGAATCTGCAGGACCATATTGAGAGTATTAGCAAGGTGGCAGAGGTGGCTGGCAAGGAATATGCCATTGAGCAGGTGGGCAGCCACCAACAGACCCACCTGGCCCCACCCAGGCCCTGCCAGACAGCCTGGCCACTAGCCCTTGCAATGACAGCCACTTGGGAGGATGACAGCAATAGGCTTCATTACTGGGGTGATGGGGTGAGGTGCATTCTATTAAGTGAGTTAATAAAGTGCTTGGCATGATGTCCACCATGGCTGTATTCCTGCTACCCGCCTCAAGATCTCAGGAAGAAGTTGGTAGTATCATCCTCATTTAACAGATGAGTACAGGAGCCGTGGGTATAGCACAGGTAGAGCACTTGCCCAGCATGCACACGGCCCTAGGTTTGATACCCTGTACTGCATAGTAAATAAATACATAAATAAATAATACCGTAAGGCTCTGGGCAGTTCAGCACCTCGCCATGGTGACACAGCCAGTAAGTATCAGAGCTAGGACCAGCGCCCACACTCCCAACTGGCACCTTAGCTACCCCCCAACATGGGTGGTTAAGCGTGTTGTACACATGCAGCACATGTGTTAGAGTGAGTCAGCCCTAAAGTCAGACAAGGACCCATGGGGGACTTGTCAACCAGGGAGCTGAGAATATTCACCTTCACCGGAGGGACCCAGGTGAATGTCATGGCCAGGAAGCATCTATTCTTCCATGCCCAGTGCCCAGTGCTGATCAAACAGCATGACCATCAGCTTCTTCCTGGGACCCAGCCTTGATTCATCTTCCACCCCAGGCGCTGGACAAGATGGAGAAGGAATGGTCCACCATCCTGTTCAATGTGCTGCCCTACAAGGAGACAGACACCTACATCCTCAAGAGCCCAGATGAGGCCTCACAGCTGCTCGATGACCACATAGTCATGACCCAGAGCATGTCCTTCTCACCCTACAAGAAGCCCTTTGAGCAACGCATCAACTCCTGGGAGACCAAACTGAAGCTGACCCAGGTGGGCTCTTCTTTCCCTGTCCTTCCCCCATACCTCCCCACCCTCAAGGAACCCTGTTTCATAAGTGGCACTTAACAGTACCTGGGTGGCCAGCGTGGTGGTGCACACCTATAATCCTAGTACTTAGGAGGCTGAGACAGGAAGATCGCAGGTTCGAGATCAGCCTCAGCAACTTAGTAAGACCCTGCTTCAAAATAAAAAATAAAAAGGGCTGGGTATAGCTCAGAGATAGAACACCCTCAGGTTCAATCTCTAGAACAACAACAAAAAAGGATCTGGGTGGAGCCTGAAGCAGTGGAGTGTTTTCCATATTCACTGAGAACATGAGAGTTCCTGGCTCTTGGATAGGAGACCCTCCACTCAGCAAAGGGTGACTAGGACGGATGGAGCTGTCCATCTATGGGATTTAGATACTAAAAGAGAGCTAGGGATGTGGAGAGGGCAGTATTTGGTTCAAAGATGTGGTTGCCAGCAGACCTCCAAGGGGCTTTCTGGGCTTAGAACATCAGAACCTACAGTATTAAAACTGGGCTTCCAGGCTCCCAGGCTCCTTAATGTCCTTTCTCACCCTGCCCTAAGCCTTCCATACCCATCTCATTTGGAGATGCCTTGGGGAGAAGGAGCCAGGATATTGAGAATTGTTCCTGTCTCAGGCTCTCAAGGCCAGAGGCTGGGGCTGCCTGCAGAGCCCAAGGGGACAGGCCTTCCTTGGGGCCTTCCGGAAAGCTGTTCAGAGGCCTTCAATGAGGCCAGAAGCTGGGTGAGGAAGGCTTATATATATGCATCTAGACCACCTGGTCGAGACGACTGATCTGGTCAGCATTGTCCCTGGGTCTCCTTCCTTTGCTAATGCTGTCCCCTTCACCTGGAGTTCCATGCTAACCTCTCAGCTCCTCCAAGGCTCAGTAAAAACACCTGGCCAATTCCCCCCATGCCTGTCTGCAAGGCATTCCACTGAGGCCCTTGTCAGTGCCTCTTACAGAAGCCATTATACTGGGCCCTTAGTGATTCAAAGGCACAACTGAGCCAGGCATGGTGGCACACACCCAGTATTTGGGAGGCTGAGAGAGAATGACCTCAGCAACTTAGCAAAACTCTCAGCAACTTAGCAAGACCCTGTTTCAAAATTAAAAATAAAAAGTGCTGAGGTTGTAGCTCAGAGGTAGAATACCCTTGGGTTTAATCCTCAGTACCAAGAAAAGGTGGGAGAGAGAACTAGCCATTAGTGGACTGTAGGCTCCTCAGGGGCAGAAACCCTGCCCTGTTTTTTTTTGTTTGTTTGTTTTGTTTTGTTTTGTTTTGCGGTACTGGGGATTGAACTCAGGGGCATTCTACCTCTGAGCTAAACCCCCAGCCCTATTTTTTATTCTTTATTTTGAAACTGAGTCTCACTAAGTTGCGTAGTGCCTCACTAGGTAGCTGAGAATGGCCGCGAACCCAGATCCTCCGGTCTCAGCTTCCCAAATGCTGAGATTGCAAGTGTGCGCCACCACGCCCGGCTCCCTGCCCTGTTCCTTCTGGTATTCACATGGTTCTGTCACAGGCCTGACACAGAACTGACTGTGGCACGAAGAGGAGATGAATGAGTGAGTTTACATTGATGGGAAAAGACAAAAGATAAATCCTAAGTGGGGAACTGGGAGGCAGAAAGGGGAAGTGGCTTGTTTTGAAGATGTCTCACCCTTGCACCAAAGTTTCAGAGAGCACTTTAGAGATGTCAAGTTCAAGTCCCATTGAACTTCAGAGAATGGTCATGGGCCCAGGCGTCCCCAGGAGACTTTCCTCTGCACTCTGGGGGTTTGTTGGATTGGATGTGGCCTCTCACAGAGAAGAGCAGCAACCTTGGCTCTTTTGGAGGAATAAGCATCCCATGGGGATTTCTCTGGAGGTCAGGCATCCCTACACCCTTGGAGGTCCATTCTCACAGCCCCATCTAGACGTTTCCCTAAGGACATGGGCTCTGATGCCCAGTGCTCTGCCCAGGACTCTTATGGTCACGAGGGTTAGAACCCAACTTGGACTCCAGGTGCTTGCCCTGCTCTGCCTAGGAGGTGCTGGAGGAGTGGCTGAACTGCCAGCGGGCCTGGCTTTACCTGGAGCCCATCTTCAGCTCTGAGGACATCAATCGGCAGCTGCCCGTGGAAAGCAAGCGCTACCAGACCATGGAGCGGATCTGGAGGAAGATCATGAAGAATGCCTACGAGAACCGGGAGGCAAGTTGGCCAGGACTGGGAGGCACCTGAGACCCCCAAGGGTGCTGATCACATCATTCGGTGCCTCCTGGTCTCTTCCCTCCTTAGACAAGAACTGGAGGACAAGTGTGAGACTTAGGTTATGGCTCATGTCCTCGGGTCTGGGCTCTCCAGTCACAGAGGTGCTCTTCAGAAATATAGCAGTTAATAGTTTGGAGATCAGCATCATTTTAGAGGCCCTGACAAGTCCTGCAGCAAAGCTTTAGTTAACCTTTTTTTTTTAAACCATAGAATTTTTTCTATGAGACTCATGAGGAAATTCCTGGCTCAGGGACAGTTTTTCTGCCCCTTCCTTCCCCGGCTTCTCTGAGGGGCTCTAGCTGGTAGGAGTGAGCCCACCTGGTTGCCTCCCAGTTAGACCATGCTCACCTCCACTTTCTCCCTGCCTGGCCTCTGCAGGTGATCAACGTGTGTTCCGACCAGAGGCTGCTGGACAGCTTGCGGGACTGCAATAAGCTGCTGGACCTGGTGCAGAAGGGCCTCAGCGAGTACCTGGAGACCAAGCGGAGCGCCTTCCCCAGGTGGGCACCATGGCCCACACCCACTGCCAATGTCTGCCCACAAGGCTGGGGCCTCAAGTGTCCTGCCAGGCTAGAGCGCACAGATGTCGGTGGTGCTGGGTGGCTAGGGCCCAAGGAGCCTGCCTGACCCACCCTCTCACCCCTGTCTCTCTGGCAGATTCTACTTCCTGTCAGATGATGAACTGCTAGAGATCCTGTCCCAGACAAAGGACCCCACAGCCGTGCAGCCCCATCTGCGCAAGTGCTTCGAGAACATTGCCCGGGTGGGTAGCTGGGCTTGAGACTCACGGCCAGGGCCACCAGGGCACACTCCATGGAGAGGACCTCTCCCTTGTGCCAAGCCTTCTTAGTGGGGATGAGGAAGCAAATAAGATTCCTAGTGTTCAGAAACACATCTGGGGCTGCTGGGAGGAAGGTCAGCTATGGAACTGCCCCCTCTGCTCAGGACTGATGGCCCGTTGCTCTTAATTCACCAAGGACTCCCTGTCCCCACCCAACTCCTGCACACTGAGGTGTTGGCTGGGTCAAGAAACCCCTGAGGCCAGAATGCTCATGACACTCCTCATCTTTCTCTTATCCACAAAGGTGGCTACACCGGCCTGAGCAAGACAAGCCTAAGGTCCTTCGCCACGTCCCTGCTGCAGGCCAGTCCCAGGCCAGCGCCAGGCCGTGCCAGGGATCTGCAGCCGGGGAAGGCCCAGCCATTGAGACTCCTGAGTGGAGTCGGCCTGGAGCTGGGGGCATGGCCTCTGGGACGCCAGGGTAACCCTGCTCTTGCTCCCCCCCTGCCCACAGCTGCTCTTCCAGGAGGACCTGGAGATCACACACATGTACTCTGCGGAGGGCGAGGAGGTGCAGCTGTCCTTCTCCATCTACCCGACCAGCAACGTGGAGGACTGGCTGCGGGAGGTGGAGCTCAGCATGAAGGCCAGTGTGCGCAACATTATCGAGAAGGCCATCAAGGCCTACCCCACGGTGAGCACGCCGGGCCCACACAGCATCAGTGCCTCCTCATCCCCGCGGGCCTCCTGCTCAGGCCACAGCCCCAATAGTGGCTGCTCTTCGTCACTATGAAGTCTCTGGGGCTCAGGCAGGAATCCAAAGCCCTCATTTTCCACACACATCCCAGACAATGAGACTGCTCCCGATGATAATCATTATCGCTCTTTGGTTTGTGTTTCACTGGGCCTACACCTCTCTAGGCCCCTCCACTGGCTGTTGGCCTGCAGGGCAGGCCCTGTCCCACAAAGGTGGTTCAGAGATGTATTCTGCTCAAAAGCATGTGATTTGCAGGGAGCATAAGCAGGATTAGAACCCAAGACTATGTGTTTCCTGGTCCTGAGCTCCTACCCATTTGCTTCAAAGTCTCATCTGCTAAGGAAATGATGACTCTGCCTACCCCGAGAGTCCCAGAGCTTCATGGCTTCTCTCCTTTCAAGGGATTGGTGGAATTACCAATTCTAGCCCAGAGTTTGAAAAAACAAAGCACAGACAACATTCAAAGGGAGAAGAGAGGAAGGGTCAGGGCTGACAGCTGTGTGGGTCAGCCTGCCCATGTTGTCTTCCCAGATGCCCAGGACCCAGTGGGTTCTGAACTGGCCTGGCCAGGTGACCATCGCTGGCTGCCAGACCTACTGGACCATGGAGGTGGCTGAGGCTCTGGAGACTGGCAATCTCAGCCATAAGCTATTCCCCCAACTCTCTCAACAGGTGAGACTTTACCCTTGATACCCCAGGAGAACCGTCCCCCAGGAACATTTTCCTGCATTGAGCCTGAGGTTGGTTCAAAAGAGCAGAAGGTCTGACACCCCTGAAATGAGTGTCTGCCAATAGCCACCAGCAGGAGGGACTGGGGTCCTGCACAGGGCTCGGAGGCTAGGCAGGTGCCCTCGACTGATGGTCAGTGAGAGAGCCACACACCTGAGTCCTTCCTGTACCATCACTTGAGTCGTGGCTCTGTTCTATGGCTCCTCACCACACTTCAGACCGCCAGCTCCTCTCTAGGCTCCAGCACCAGCCCTAAAGGCACACTACAGGGAGGCAATGCCAGGCCTGTTTTTATTTACTTCCTTCCCCTTGCTCAGTCCCTGCTCCCCTCCCACCCGAGACCATCAGATGCCCCCCAGGAGAGAGGGGCTGTTTGTGGTAGAAACCTCCCTCCATGTAAGGGAGACATAACCTCCTACAGATCCCGGATCCCTGAGAATGCTCCCCATTCCTGTAGCTCAGTGACCTGGTAGCCCTGGTACGTGGTAAGCTGTCCCGCATGCAGCGGGCAGTACTGTCAGCCCTAATCGTCATTGAGGTCCATGCCAAGGATGTGGTGAACAAGCTGATCCATGAGGAAGTGGTCAGCGTGAACGACTTCGAGTGGATCTCACAGCTCAGGTGAGGGCGTGGGGCCACCCCAGGGCCAAGTTAGCTGCCAGGATAGGGCCAGGGGAGGGTAGACAGTCAGTTCACAAGAGGTTGGTCCTTGCCCTCAAGGCTCTGGGACAAGCTGAGCAGGTCCTCAAAGAACACCCTGTCCTCAACTGTATGACTGCCCAGTAGTCTGTGTCCTTCTGACCAGAAACCCATTTCTCTGTACCACCAGGTACTACTGGACAAATAATGACCTGTATATCCGCGCTGTGAATGCTGAGTTTATTTATGGCTACGAGTACCTAGGCAACAGCGGGAGACTGGTGATCACACCCCTCACTGACAGGTGAGGGTCCCCCTCCTCAGTTGGATTTTGAGTAAGGGAAATGAAGTCTGCCACAGGTCGGCCAGACTAGTAGTCCCAAAGGTCTGCAGGGCCATGAAGTGCAGGGGGAGCACTGGGCAGGGAGCCATGGGCTGCAGTCCTGACCCCAACGTCCGGGAACACACCTAGGCTCCGGAGGGGAGTCCGAGCCACCCATCCACCCATGTCCACCTTCTTTTACTCCTACAGGTGCTATCTGACTCTGACCGGAGCCCTGCACCTCAAGTTTGGAGGTGCCCCAGCTGGCCCAGCTGGCACAGGGAAAACAGAGACCACCAAAGACCTGGGCAAGGCCTTGGCCATACAGACAGTTGTGTTCAACTGCTCTGACCAGCTGGACTTCATGGCCATGGGCAAGTTCTTCAAGGGCCTGGCCAGGTGAGGCTGGGAGTGAGGGTAACACAGGGCAGAGCACGAAGGCCGAGATCCCCTGGGGGAGACTGGGTGAGGGCACCGCACAGGAGGAGCATCATGGGATGGTGGAATGAGGTGAGCACTGGGCTGGGGGTGGGCAGCGGGATTGCTGCTGAGCTGTTGGCCATTGCCACTGAGGTCTTCCTCCCTGGGGAGTCAGAGGAACCCTTGGAGGGAGGTGCCAGGTGGGCTCTGAATGCACATCCTCCCGCACCCCACCTAGCGCTGGGGCCTGGGCCTGCTTCGATGAGTTCAATCGCATCGACATCGAGGTGCTGTCTGTGGTGGCACAGCAGATCACCACCATCCAGAAGGCACAGCAGCAGCGGGTAAGCCTGGGGCACCTGTGTACCTGTGCCAGCCCTCACCACCCCACTGGCTCCTCCACATCCTGCTACCCTGAGACTCCCACTCTGCAGGGTGGAAAGCCTGGCCCTGGGACTTGCCTGGGGCCTCTCTCAACTCACAGGGGCAGGGGACCATCCTCCGCCGCCACCACAGTGTCAGTCTAGCTGTGGCTAGAGGGGTTTGTAGCCAACCAGGAAGCCCCAGTCTGTGGACAGGTCCCAGGC
Organism: Graphiurus murinus; assembly: GCA_004027655.1. Classification (NCBI taxonomy): domain Eukaryota; kingdom Metazoa; phylum Chordata; class Mammalia; order Rodentia; family Gliridae; genus Graphiurus; species Graphiurus murinus. The sequence continues at coordinate 26,077 of PVLC010005189.1, forward strand.
CGAGCTGTGGCAGATCAAGGGATCCCTTCCCACATCCCAACTCTAATAGAAAGCCCCAGACATTGGTCCTCTCTCCAGCCTTGGCCAGGGTAGTCAGGGATCTTGTCCTGGAGACAAGAGCTGAGAAGTTGGCAGTTACCCCACCTCGACCACGAAAGGAGAGGACTGAGTTTGACCACGTTTGGGGAGGTCAGTGTCAGAATTAGAGGTGGAGGCAGTGGGAAGCCTAATTGTCCAAAGATGTGTGGAGACCTCACAGGGAGTAGAGCCAGGACCTGGGAGGCCAGGGGTGATCGCTGAGACCTGAGGTCTTAGGCCAGATCCTGAGAGAGGATCCACCCATGATCAGGGGTCCAGTCCTGGCTGACCAGCTGCTACCAGGACAGGGCTATCAACAGGGAATAGAGGGCATCTAGAGAAGGGAATGGGGCTGGGCAACTGCTGCCCCAGAGGAGCCAGTCCCTTCACCCCCCCCCCACCTACCGCAGGTAGAACGCTTCATATTTGAGGGTGTCGAGATCCCACTTGTACCATCCTGTGCAGTATTTATCACCATGAACCCAGGATATGCTGGCCGCACTGAGCTGCCTGACAATCTGAAGGCAAGTTTGGGCCCAAGAAGCACCAAAGCTCTGGCCTGAGCTCCAGATGCCAAGTCACTTATTCAAGAACACACAGTTGCTTGGGCATCAGGAAATGTGATTCCTGTGGCAGCACTTTTGCCTGAGGATCTTGAGACCCACCCCCAGCCACAGCCACAGAGGGGAGATCCTCAGGGATGGGAGAAGTCAGTGATGCCTACAGTGTGAGGACCATCTGATAGGGACTGCTGGGCGGGCCTGCAGGTGAAATAGAAAGCCAGGAGCCAAGAGGGTCTGTCTCCTGGGAACTATGGGGGGGGGGGTAGGTTCAGAGCACCACAAAGGATCAGTTTCTAAGGCCAGAACTCTCCAGCTAGCCACAGAGCAGTGGAAGCCTCAGCAGGCATGGTGCAGAGAGTACCCAGCATTAGCTAGGGAGGAGGGCGGGGTGAAGTGCCTTCTGAGCACCAGACAGACCAGAAAGTGGGTGGTGGTGAGGCCTGCCTACCATTCACACATGTCGTGTGCCCAGGCACTCTTCCGGCCGGTCGCCATGATGGTCCCAGATTATGCCATGATCGCTGAGATCTCCCTCTATTCCTTTGGCTTCAACGACGCCAATGTTCTGGCTAAGAAGATCACCACCACCTTCAAGCTGTCGTCTGAGCAGCTCAGCTCCCAGGTGAGGCCCCAGCCAGGTCCCAAGGGCTGCCACCTGCCCCCAGCCTTCAGCCTCCAGGCCGCAGGGAATTCACTCTGTGACCCAGGCATGGTGGTATACACCTGTAATCCCAGGGACTTGAGAGGCGAAGCCTGAGCAATTTAGCGAGACCCTGTCTCAAAATAAAAAATAAAAAAGGGTTGGGGATGGAGCTAAGTGGCAGAATGCCCCTAGGTTCAATCCCCAGTACCAGGAAAAAAAAAAGGGGGGGTATTAGCTTAATGGCTCCTCCCAGCAACCCTGTGAGATGGGAGTTACATCTCTATCTCAGCTGAGGACACCAAAGTTCCAAACAGCTAAGAGCCTGGCCACGATCACACAGTGCATGGTAGAACTGGGGCAAGATTCAGAAACAGACACCACCACAGCGTGCCCCTGGATGCCAGCATTCCCACACACCCTGCTTTCTTATCCACTTTAAAAGTGCCCCTTGCCCCCATTGAAGCAACTATCCCACATGGTTCTGGAAATGTACCCAGTCCTTCCTAAGTGGTGATGACCCGAAGTCATGCAGCTCCAAGACCAAGATTTCTGAGGCATGTGCTGATTTGTGAGTTAGCTCTCAGGGTCTGGTACCGTGGGAGCAGAATGACACAATTAACTATTTCAATCACATCTACTATATAACCAGGAGAGACAATCAGCAGGGAAAGCCATGGTGGTGTGGCCCAAAGACTGAATCTAGAGATGTTGGGGAGAATGTTAGGAGGAAGCTCCAAAGCCAGCAAGGCCAGCCTATTTGTTGCCCAGATGAAAAATTCCTTCACTCACTATTTTGACCCAACATGCATACCTCCCTGCCCTTGGCGCGCTGCTGGAACTGCAGAGATTTAGCAGTGACCCAGGCAATGTGGAGCAGGGGATGCAGAAGAGTTAGGTGAGAGGGCCATTGAGATGGTGAAGTAGGGATGCCAGAAGATCCCAAAGGAGGGGCATGAGGCCCAGTCTGAGGCATGCAGGTGGGTGGTGGCAGAGGGCCTGAAAGGGAACTGACAGCTGGGCAAGAGGCATGGCTACCATGGCTACCAGATAGTCAGTGTTCCTGGCAAGCAGCCACTCACACCTCCTCCTGTCTGGTGTTGACAGGATCACTATGACTTTGGAATGAGAGCTGTGAAGACTGTGATCTCTGCTGCTGGGAACCTCAAGCGAGAAAACCCCAGCATGAATGAGGTGAGCTCCATGCACCAGGGCTCCTGGTGAGAGGGTTCCAGGAGGACTCCAGGCAATGCCTGACCCTGAAGCCTGTGCATGCACCTGCTACAGGAGCTGATCTGCCTCCGAGCCATCCGGGATGTGAATGTGCCCAAGTTCCTGCAGGAGGACCTCAAGCTCTTCTCAGGGATTGTATCTGACCTGTTCCCTACCATCAAGGAGGAGGAGACTGACTACGGCATCCTAGACAAAGCCATCCGGAAGGCCTGTGAGAAGAGCAACCTCAAGGATGTGGAGGGTGAGTTGCTGGCCCCTGTCTGCCTGCAGTCCCATGGGTGTCAGGAGGAACTGGCTCCAGCCACCTTGGAGTCCAGATCAGGAGACAGGGACAGGGCAGTCCAAACCTCAGGGTCCCTCATACCTGACCAACTGTGCATGGGCAGGGCTCTCAGCTGAGAAGTTAAGGGCAGGGTAGGTGTCCCTGGGCCTGTCTCCACTGGGACCTTTTAGGTGATAAGAAGCAAGTTCTGTCTCCTTTCTGAGACCTCATGATTTAGGCCCTCCTGCCCATGAGGGGCAGTCCCAGCCCTTGGTTGCTTCTCAGGCCTTGATTCATTGGGCACTGGCTCCTCACTGACAGAAGCTCTCCTCTCCCATCCTCTCTGCTTAGGGGCTGGTGGTAAAGGAGGGTCTCAGCCCAGCCACTGCAGGTCCACGCAGCCTGAGCTCTCAACCCTGCGTCCCCTGGCACAGCTGCTCCCATCTCTCCTCCCAGACCCTCCCAGGTGGTGGTACTCTAGGAAGGCATTCCTGGCCACACTGGACCCTCCTCTGGTGCCTAAACAGTTGATGTGCTTGTGCTCAGCCCTGCAAGGCTCTCCTCAGTGCCCTCCATTGCTCTCCCATTCCATGTGTGGTTCTAACACTTCCTTCTCTGGTCACCCCCTATGCACACATCCCAGTGGGCATGTTGAATAAAGCCTCAGACTCTTCTCTTCCTCCTCACCTGAGGTCATCTTTGCCATCCCTGGCTAATTGGACCTATCCCTTTGGCAGGGACCCCCAGGCCTGCAATGCCAGTGCCGCCACTAACTGCCCACCTCAGACTATAGAGATGTGCTTATTCCCTATCCACGTAGGCCCAGCCCTCTGCCTACAGCTGGCAGCTATCCCCGTAGCTCCTCACTGACCCTAGGATTTTGTCCCTAGGATTTTGCTTCATACTGCCCAATACTTTGAGTAGAATTCTCAACAGGCTAGGCAGTAGTTTGGGGGCAGAAGTTTATGACGGGGGCTGTGACAGATGACACTGGGCAGGTCTATAACACTGACCACCCAAACAAAGGATTTTAGGGAATGAGAGTCACAACAGAAATACTGGCTGGCATCTAGAGAGTTCCTGCTCTATCCCAGGGTCTGGGCTCATCTGCCCCCACCTATTGAGTAGGTACTGCCACCATTCTCATTTTGCAAAAGAGGAAACTAAGGCTCAGGGAATGGAGTGACCTACCAAAGATCACACAAACTAGTGGCAAAGCCAGAACTCAAGCCTATGCTCTGACCTCTGGGTTCCCCTGCCATGTCCCCAGGCTTCCTCACCAAGTGCATCCAGCTCTATGAGACCACAGTGGTGCGGCACGGCCTCATGCTCGTTGGGCCCACGGGCTCTGGCAAGAGTAATGTAAGTGGAGTGGAGCAGGGTGGCCCAGCACCTGGGCAGTAGGCCTGGTGGGAGGAGAGGCATCAGCAGGGGCGCTGGCCTCCACTTGTACCCCCTTGGCCTCTAGAATGCCTTTTCCTACTTCCTGTGGTCCCCAGTCCACCTCATTCCTGCTCTCTGGGAAGATGGGAGCCTCACTCTTGGGTGGCCATCTCACCAGTGTTACAGAGTCCTGGCAGCCGCCATGACATCACTGAAAGGGCAGCCATCCATCAGCGGTGGCGTGTACGAGGCCGTCAACTACTACGTGCTCAACCCCAAGTCCATCACGATGGGCCAGCTGTACGGGGAGTTTGACCTGCTCACCCATGAGTGGTGAGTTGTCACTCTGCTCCCAGGCCTCTGGGGCCCAAGTGTGGGCCATGGGCTCTCCTCTCCTTCCCTTAGCCCAGTGGCAGGTTGGGAGTTCAGGCTCTGCAGTCCAAAGCCTGGGAATCTACCTCCCATTCCACTTCCTCCCTATATGACTTTCCTCGGCTCCCTGCCCATGGTCCTTTCATCTGCACAGTGGAGACAGTAGTAGCCCTGTAATTATGGTAAGGTAAGAATGAACTCATCACATGGAGAGCACCTGGGACAGTATCTGGTACCTATAAAAGTTCAGTAAGTAGCCATAGTCATTGTCCCAGGAGAGGCTGGTGGTCCTTCTCAGGCCTCTGTTCCTAGACAGGGGCATGCATTTGAGGACAGAGACCCCTTGAAGGCCAGAACCTCAAGGTCTTCTCTCTGGAGATATTCTGTTTCTCCAAAGAAGAGCCCCCCATCTCTTGCAGGGGATGCCTGCTTGGCCCCAGTGTTCTCCATCCCAGTGTGGGGGTAGCACCAGGGAGAGACAGTCAGCTGGCTTTCTCAGTGTGGACCTGTAATGCTTCCCCATTTCTAGTGAAAGGTATCGGTATCGGTATCGCTCATATCTACTACAGGCTCTTGTTGGGGGCAGGGGTGATCTATGGATCAGATCAGAAAAGCATCCCATTAAAGAAACAACTATTCTCTGATACCTTTCAAAGCATGGTAAGGAAGACTTTATTCAGAATAATTACAAGTTAAGGACCACTGCAACAGGTCTTGCAAGGGATAGAGAGATTGGGCTCAACTCTGAATACAATAGAAGTACATGGGAATTTATAGCCCAGGAACAGGGTGGGGATCAGTGGATGGAAAATTACTGACAAGGCACATCAGGGGTAGGGGGATCCTGGCTAAACCAACCTCACAGGATTCTAGCTCTTGGTGGGCTAGATAACCAGATGTCACCTAGGGAAGGTGGAGGATAAGGGATCTGATCAAATATCAAGGTAGATCAAGTATCCAGGGTGACCAGGTATTCAGGCTGATAGGTTCTGGCTAACCTGACTTAGCAGGGTTCTTTGATACAACTAGATTTCATAAGGAAGTGCCCAGATAGGCCTCAGAGAAGCTTCAGGAGCTTGATCTTCGTCAGCCCTAGCATCCCTTCCGTGGCGTGTGGAGCTTCTTAAGTCTGAGCCTTCCTGGGCTCTGTGGCAGGACCTGGGTCTTCTCTAGCTCTTCTCACCTTCTAGGTCCATGTGCCTCCTTCTCTGCTGCAGCCTCCTCCTCCATTCCCTTTTTCCTGTTGAGATACCACAGTTTATCTTTTTTTAGTATGACTTCTATGAAGATTCAGTGGGAAGGGAATATAAGCATGTTTTCATCGTAGCATGTTAATACCAAAAAGTTCCATTTTTATTAAAGGAGAAAAAATTCAGATTGGGGCCATTCAGGCAGCCAGGTTACCCTAGGAGCCAGCCATGCCTGCCACCCAGCCTTCCTGGCACCTACAGCCCTCTCCTCCCTGGTAACCATAGGACAGATGGAATTTTCTCCTCGCTCATCCGGGCGGGAGCTGTCACCTCTGACACCAACAAGAAGTGGTACATGTTCGACGGGCCAGTGGACGCTGTGTGGATCGAGAACATGAATACAGTGCTGGACGACAACAAGAAGCTGTGCCTCAGCTCCGGGGAGATCATCAAGCTCACAGAGGTGCATGCACCTGTCTGCCCTCCAACTCGTATCCACTGTTGGGTGGGCCAAGCCTTGTTCCCCATCACCCCTGCCCTCAAGGCCACAGCTGTGTCACGGGCCGTCACCATAACCCACCCAAGATCCTGTCAGTTCTGAATTTCCTTGCCTCAGCTGCCTCCTGTGCAGCTGCTCAGCACTACCCTTTCAGCAGAGCCACTTCCTGTGCTGCTCCGAGCCGGGGGTCAGGATGACTACCCCACCACTCCCTGTGCCTCCCAGGCCCACTTGCAGCCTTGTTGCTCCAATCTGTCCACCTGGGCTTGGGGGACAGGGGGCACAGACTTGGCCACAAGCACCTGGTTGGTATGTGAGGAGCAATTCTCAAGAAAGAAGAACCTTTCACAGAGCGCCTGCTGTGCTGAGCTGAACTCTTGAGTTTGGAGGACACCTGGCTGTCCATGTGAACCTATGTGCACCTGGCAGGGGGTTCTGGAGCAGTGCACACAGCTCCTGTCAGATTTCCCAGGCCTCCAGGGCCCCGAGGCTAAGGAGAGAATCCCAGGAATCTCTCAACTTTGGCTCCTCTTCGGGGACCCAGGCAGGGCCACGTTATCGGCCAAGAGCCCAGGGATTCCTGCAACCCCTCCCCATGGCCCTGCAGACCCTTCTCTGGCTCTGGGGCCTTAGCTGGCATGCTCACACAGTTCATCTTGACACCAGGCAATGACTATGATGTTCGAGGTGCAGGACCTGGCAGTGGCCTCACCAGCCACGGTGTCCCGCTGTGGCATGGTGTACTTGGAGCCCAGCATCCTGGGACTTATGCCCTTTGTCGAGTGCTGGCTGAAGAAGCTCCCTACCCTGCTGAAGCTCTATGAGGAGAATTTCAGGTCCCTATTTGTCATCTTTCTGGAGGTAAGTGAGGCCATGGGTATGCCCAGCCAGGGAGGGCAGCAGGGCACTGTGCCCACCAAAAGAGCCCTGAGCTCACTACGTGCAGGAGTCCATCAACTTCGTTCGGACCTCGGTGAAGGAAGTGATCACCTCAACCAACAGCAACCTGACCATGAGCCTCCTCAAGCTGCTCGACTGCTTCTTCAAGCCCTTTCTACCTAGAGAGGTATGGCCTCAAACAGTGGGTTTGGGTGCCTGGTCCTGCTTGTCCCTCACTCTCCTTGTCTGGGCTGCCTGAGGGCCCTGCATCCCAAATCCAGGTTCCTGGAAGAGGTATGAGACTGGCTCAGCATGGAACATGGGACCACCCCATTCAATGTGCTGTAGAGAAACAGAGCGTGACTCAGCCACACCCCATTTGCTTGCTCAGGCTTCTTAGTACTGTCCCAGTTTGGCCTGATGCTCTCTCTTTGTCCCCAGGGCCTCAAAAAGATACCCTCTGAAAAGCTGAGTCGCATTCCAGAGTTGATTGAGCCCTGGTTCATCTTCTCCCTGGTCTGGAGTGTGGGTGCCACTGGGGACAACAATGGTCGCGTCAGCTTCAGCCACTGGCTAAGAGTCAAGATGACAGAAGAGAAGGTGAGAGGTGGCAGCCCCCGCTGGGCCTCAGGGGCCAGTGGCAGGTGAGCCTCCTGAGCCTCACGGGTTGCTTTTCCTCCCATCCCTGGCAGCTGACCATGCACTTCCCCGAAGAGGGGCTGGTGTTCGATTACAGGCTGGAGGACGCTGGCATCAGCAGCACCGAGGATGAGGATGATGACGATGATGAGGGCAAGCAGGTGGCCACAGGCCTGCCGGGGCTGGGGGTGGGCACTGGGAAATGGCTCTCCTCCTCGAGCAGTAACAGCTGCAGAGGGGAAGCCACAGTGACAGCTACCAGGTCTCAGACGAGAGGCCCTTTGCCTCACCTCATGGATCCTCACAGCCCTACTAGGCAGTTATTATTGTGCCCATTCCCCAAATAAGGTAATAGAGACTCAGAACAGTCACACCCAGATAGTCGGTGGCAGAGCTGGACTTGAACCTGTGGTTGGGAGACATCGGAGCGCCTAACTTCCTAACCATATGCACGTCCTCTGTGTCAATGCTGAGCCCAAGGATGGCTACCTCAGTTCTTCTAAAAGCCCCATTGTAGCCAAGTATGGTGGCTCACACCTGTAATCCCAGTACTTGGGAGGCTGAGAGAGGAAGATCTCAGATTCAAGGCCAGCCTCAGCAGTTTGGAAAACTTAGTGAGACCCTGTTTCAAAATAAAAATAAAATAGGGCTGGGGTTATAGCTCAGAGGTAGAATGCCCCAGAGTTCAATCCCTACTGCCACTACCAAGAAAAAAAAAAGCCCCATTGTGCCAGGCACAGTGGCAAATATCTGTAATCCCAGCAACTGAGGAGACTTAGGTAGGAGGATCACAGGTTCAAGGCCAGCCTCAGCAATTTAGCAAGACCCAGTCTCAAAATAAAAAAGGACTGGCAGTGTAGCTCAGTGGTAGTGCATCCCTGGGTTCAATCCCTAGTACCACAAAACAAAAAAGAACAAACAAAAATGATGCCAAGTACTGAGCTCCCTAAAAGACCAGGGGCAAGTTCTGTGGCCTGCCTCAGTGCCCCCATACTTACTATCATCCAGAGAGGTCTCCATGAGTCCACCCTTATTCCAGGGTCAGGAACCCACCCGACCATGGAGGAGGGGACAGAAAAGGTCTATAGAGACCTGACAGTCACTGTGCAGGGTCCTGCTGGGGGTTCACAGAGCACATTTGTGTCTAATGGTCAGAACCATCCTCAGTGAAACATGTTAGGCCAGAGTGAGACCCCCATCAAGGAAGCTCTGTCAGGGCTATGGGTGAAGAGATTCACATAGGCAGGGATGGCAGAGAGACAGGGCCAGGTAGTCTCTCAGAATCTGGCTGATGCCAGTGCCCTTGGTTCTGGTCCCCACAACTCCTTGGTTAACCTGAAACTAAACAGCAAGCCCCTTTGCCTTCCAGGTTATCCAGTTCCCAGAGTATCTCCTTCTTGCAGAGATCCAAAGACCAGCAGTCCCTAGGGTGTCCCTCATCTGAAGCAACTGTGTGTAGGGAAGCCCCCACCTAGACAGCTGCATGCAGGGAGCCCCTACCTGTGCATTCTGAGAACCACCATTCCTGGTGGTTTATGCTGGAAGCAGAACATGGGGGTCCCTATTTCTGCCAGAAGTGACCCCTCCCACAAAGCCCCAGCAGTGGTTTCTTTCCCTCTTGCTGCACTCTGCAGCAGAGCCACAGCCTGGAGTAGGGTGGGGAGGGGACCCACTCTGAGTCAGATGTGGTTCCAGGTTGCCTGGGTGAAGTGGATGGACTCCTCAGCTCCATTCACCATGATGCCTGACACCAATTACTGCAACATCATTGTGCCCACCATGGACACTGTGCAGATGTCCTGTCTGCTGGGCATGCTGCTCACCAACCAGAAGCCTGTGAGTGCCCTCCCCAGCACCCTACCTCAGCCCATATTGTGAGGCAGCTAACCTCCCACACTGGCTGCCCAATACCTGCTCTCCTAGGTGCTGTGTATTGGGCCGACGGGCACAGGAAAGACACTCACCATCTCAGATAAGCTCCTCAAGAACCTGCCCCTGGAGTACATCAGCCACTTCCTCACCTTCTCAGCCCGCACTTCCGCCAACCAGACCCAGGACCTCATCGACAGCAAGCTGGACAAGAGGCAGGGCACTCCTTATTCCTTCCTCAGCCCGTGTCCTCCAGTCTGGCTGAACCAGCTTCTGCCTCACATCCCCCACCAAAATATTCTCCTAGGTTTGCCAGAACACTCCTAGGGTAAACTGGAAGCTCCCCATAGAGCCCTAGAAACTCCCCTCCATTGAGATTCCTCCAGAGCTTTTCAGTGGGTGCTCGTCCTGGGTTGGGTTCTGGGCAGGGCTGTAGGTCTGTCTTGGAGATGACTATATTCATCTGCTTGGGAAGCAAGACTCCCTTAAAAGAGCTCAAACAAGTCAGCCAGTTTGCGATGTTCCAGGACACCCAAACACAACAGAGGTCTAGTCAGGCATGGTGGTGCACACTTATAATCCTAGTACTTGGGAGGCTGAGACAGTAGGATCGCAGGTTTGTAGCCAGCCTCAGCAACTTAGTGAGGACCTCTGCAACTTAGTGAGACCCTGTTTCCAAATAAAAGAATAAAATAGAGCTGGGGGTGTAGCTTGGAGGTAGAATGCCCCTGGGTTCCAGCCCCAGTTACACGCGCACACACACACACATACATTAAAAAAAAAAAAGGTCTAGAAATTTGGAGGAGGCTGAAATTGAAATTTAGTGAGGTGTCATCTAGGTTCTCAGAAGACACAGTGACCCATGGGTGCTGGACTCACAAGTCCCTCTTGCAGGCGGAAGGGTGTGTTCGGGCCACCCCTGGGGCGCAACTTCATCTTTTTCATTGATGACCTAAACATGCCAGCCTTGGAGACATATGGTGCACAGCCACCCATCGAGCTGCTGCGCCAGTGGATGGACCATGGCGGCTGGTATGACCGCAAGATCATAGGTACGTGCCAGCCTGGACCAGCAAGGTGCAGACTGCATGAGCCAGGCAGGGGTACAGTAGGTGTAGGCTGAAGGTCCTATAACACTTTTAGGGGCTCACAAAAAATGTTTTAATTTCTCTTGAAATTGGAGAAAATGGACTTTGAGGTCAAAGAATAATTTTATTGACTGTTAACACATCTGTCCTTTATACCAATGCTATTGTAAAGTATAGTTTTTAATAGATATTTTTTCTATGGGGAAGGAGGCCCATAAAAATCATAATGCAGTTCTGGGCAGGGCCCTTCCTCACTTCCTGCCCCTCCTCAGGAGCCTTCAAGAACCTGGTGGACATCAACTTTGTCTGTGCCATGGGCCCCCCGGGTGGAGGCAGGAATGCTATCACCCCAAGGTTGACACGTCACTTCAACTACCTGTCCTTCACTGAGATGGACGAGGTCAGCAAGAAATGCATCTTCTCTACCATCTTGGGCTCTTGGATGGGTGAGTATCAGGTAGGAGCAGGAGAGGCCATGGGCAGAAGCCCAAGCCAAGTAAGCCACACCAAGGACAGCTGGGCAGCCACTGGAAAGGACCAAGTGGCTTGAACCACTAACCACAACCCCAGCTTCACCCCTTACTCACTGTTTCCTTTGGCAAGCTCATAAACCTCTCTGATCCTTGGTTTCTTTATCTTTAAAATGGATGATAATATTAGTACCTATCACTCCAAGTCATGAGGCATGCAAGATATTGCATATAGCACCTCTGACATGAAGCCTGGCACATGGAGATTGCTGAATATGTGACAGATACCTAGGTATGTATATGCACTCACCCACATAAATACACACATATATGTTAGTGTTTGCCCAGAAACTCAGGTGGAAGGATGTTACTTTAGTAAATCAGGAAAAGCCACCAAGATAGAATGGACAAAGTAGCCCTGATCCTTCCTGGGGTCTGGGGAAAAGTTCATCTCAGGATGCTGTTTCTACACCAGTCCACCTCACACCCAGCATACACTCTAACTCCACTCGGCACTATGCCGGTGGTCACTGATAGAAGTTGGTTTCCCTCTTGCCTTCCTGGACTGGCCTGCCCGGCCTGCAGGGGCTATAGGCCAGGACTTTCTTGCATGTCCAGCTTGGGGTCAGGGATGCTCAGTGGCTGCTTTAGGACCTTCCCAGATGGGCACAGCTGGCCAAGGTGAATAGCAAGAGGCCCACCTTACACTGAGTCTTGTTTCTCTCCCTGAACCCTCTAGATGGACTCCTTGGAGAAAAAAGTTACCGAGAGCCTGTGCGTAAGTACAGGCCTGGGCAGAGGCCTAGGAGGATCTGGATGGGAAGGGGTCACTAGTTCCAGGATGAGCCCTAGGTTCTGGTTAGGTGTGCTGAGGCTAGGACCAGGGGCCACAGTGAAGCATCCTTAGGCTCACACAGGGGCCAGAGCAAAGGCTAGTTCCAGCATCAACTGTCTTCATAGGCTTGTTCACCTATTCTTACAGCCAGTCAGTCCTTCTAGGCCTGTGTTAGTATCTGACTGATAGTAGATGCAAAATAAATGCAAGATGAAGGAAGGAAGAAAGAACCAAACAAACTCCCACCATATGTGAAGAGCCAGAGCTCAAAAGAGAGCTGGCCTTCTCCAAGGAGCAGGTACGAGCAGGAGAGCTGGGAGTGGTTTGCAGCTGTAATCAGGCATCCCTCATGCAACTCAGATCTGTCGGTCATCACTGAAGGGCACCTGGCCACTCAGACTCTGTCCTCTCCACATGCCCACCTCTCCCCCCCCCCCTCAGCTGGAAGAGGCCATTGGCTCTCTCTTTGGGCCTCTATACTCACCTGTTTACCTGCATCAGGCCTCCTCCATGGCCCCGACACCTTTCTTCCTCTTCCTCTCACATCTTATCTGTTAGATTTGTTGACCCCCTTTGCACAAACCATTCCAAATCAGCTGCTGCTCACCACCCTGCCCTCACTCATCTGACCACTGCAACAGCCCCTTGCCTGGTCTTCTTGCTTTTGCCTTCACCTTCCTCTGCCCCATCCTCCACTTGGAGCCAGAGGAACCCATTAAAACATTAAATTAGACCACATTCCTCCTCTGCTCAACCATTTCATCCAGGCAAGAGGCCAAGTCCCAGCAGTGGCAGGGTAAGCTGCCTGTGCTTTGCCCCTCATCACCTCTCTGATCTCACCTCCTCCCACACAGCCGCCCCTCTTTGCTGGCCCTTAACACCCAGGTATGCTCCCACCTCTAGGATTTTACCCTTGCTGTCTCCTCTACCTGAAACACTTTTGCTCTATTTTGTGTATCCTTGCATTTCATTTCTTTGATCTCATCTTGAATGTCCTCTTCAATGAGATCTCCCTCAGAATTTCTCTAATTGTCCCTAAAACTCAACCCTGGCACTCCCCAAACCTCTTTCTTGCTGAAAGTCTCTCCATAGCATTTGTCATGTGATCACTATCTCCTTTACTTGTGGACCTGTTTGTTGTCCATCTCCCCAACAAGAATGTCAGCTTGTGGAGAGGGCAAAGAGTGTGTGTGTTTGTGTTACCCAGAACTTAGAACTGTGCCTGTGTTCACAGATGAACCCTCCCCTGCCCCTTCTGTCTTTTTTCCACTTCTGAGGGATTCTTCTACCCCAACTTCTCACTGACAGAATTTGCGTTCCCATCAAAGAATTGGGTAGTTTTCAAAGAACAAGAAAATGGGTCTATTAGTGGTGAAATGTAGGCAGGACTTCGCAGCAGCTCTGAAGGACTGAGCTCCAAGTCACCCCATGCCTACTGTTAAGTACTCCTAAAGCCTATGTGAGCCAAATGACCCCTTCCCATGTGTGACTTAGAGCTGGTATGTTCAGGTTTGGGCACAGGCTTATAGGGCAAGGCAATAAAAACTTCAGTCAGCACTGACCCCATTAGCTCCTTCAATTCTGTGAATACAACTTGGTGCCACATGCACAGCAGGCTATGTCAATAATGAGGATGTACAGGGAGGCGGAGTTGGGGGACACAGAGCGGGAGATTCCTCACTCTGAGGTGGGGGCATCAGGAAGTCCTTGGAGAGGAGGAGGAAGAGGCATCTGAGGTGGACTGAGAGATGAGCAGGATCCAAGCCTGCAGGCTGGGGAAGGGGCATCTGGGAAAGGAGTAGAACTCAACACAAAGGCAGGGAGGTTAGGGTGTACAGACTGCAGGGGGAGCTCCCACTTGTGCAACTGAGGCAACTCTCTTGCCCCCACAGCTGGGGCCCCCCATATTGCCCACTTCACCGAGCCCCTTGTGGAAGCCACCATCATGGTATATGTGACCATCACCTCCCAGCTGCTGCCCACTCCAGCCAAGTCCCACTATACCTTCAACCTGAGGGACCTCTCCAAGGTCTTTCAAGGCATGCTCATGGCCGACCCAGCCAAGGTCGAGGTAAGGATCTGGCACTCTCTCCCCAGTGCCCAGGTTGCTCTTGCCATCCTGGCCCTTCCAGTTTTAGGCCTTACTGACCAAACACTCCCTAGTCTGAGGAGGCTTAGACATGATGGTGCCTGGCCCCCAGGAAACTGGCCTTTGTACAGCCAAATCCATGCCTGGAATGATAACCCCGAGAGGGTCATACAAAAGAGGGAGCCAGCTAGGTACAGTGGTGTATGCCTGTAATCCCAGTACTTGGGAGGCTGAGACAAGAGGATCACTGGTTTGAGGCCAGCTTCAGCAAATTAGCAAGACCTTCAGCACTAGTGAGACCCTGTTTCAAAATTAAAAAAAAAAAAAACTTGGACTGCTGACACATGCCTCTAATCCCAGTACTTGGGAGGCTGAGGCAGGAGAATGGCAGGTTCAAATCCAGCCTCAGCAACTTAAGTGGGAGAGGCAGAGAAGCTGGGATGGAGGTGGCAGCCAGAGAGAAAGAGAAGGGCAGATTCAGAGGAGATATGCAGGGCTTGGTGAGTGATTAGATGTGGGGTGTCAGGAAGGTGTAAGGAGAATCAGGCCCCTCTCCTAGACTTGGAATTTTAGAGAGTTAAAGAGACAAAGGGGATAATTTTGAGGCACTCATGACAAGTTGGGAAAGTTGGGTAGCCAGCAGGCACTTGGGCAGCTGGGCCTGGAGCTGGGGATAGAGAGGCCAGGCAGCCCTATGCGGCTCATGTATCCTCAGGCAGACAGCAGATATGCCTCATTTGTGGCCTTGACTACAAATGGTAGTGGGAAATCTGGGCCCAGACCAGGGGCCCAGATGCTGTGGCTCCTACCCCCCTCCCATCCCTGGTGCTTCAAAAACTGTCTGAGGGCCTGGAGCCAGGGCCAGCACTGATGCCGAGTTGCCCGCAGGACAAGGTACAGCTGCTGAGACTGTGGTATCACGAGAACTGCCGTGTGTTCCGCGACCGCCTGGTGAATGAGGAGGACTGCAGCTGGTTTGACCACCTCCTGGAGAGCCACATGGAGAAGTGGGAGGTGGCCTTCGACAAGGTCTGCCCCTTCCATCCCATTCTTTACGGGGACTTCATGTCACCGGGCTCAGATGTAAAGTCCTATGAACTCATCACCAGTGAGAGTAAGGTGAGGGCCAGGCCGGTGCCCTACCCCACTAACAGACCACCACACTAGACCACAGGCCCTGCTCAGCCCATCTCTGGGAATGAGGCTGTGGTTCAGTGGAGCCAAGCCCTCTAACAGGGACATACCAGGTCCACTGGAGGGGTTATTAAGTTCCCACCCCTAGAGGGTATCAGTGGCTCTGGGGCTACAGTGTTCAGTAGGACCCCAGGGAGGCAGGGTTGGGGCCTCCATCAATTGCCTCAGAGCACATGGGTGACATGGGCCTCCTGAGGGCCCCCACATCCTCTCCTAGTGCCCAGGTGCCCCCATCAAGGTCTCGGGGGTCAGTACAGCATGGTGAGCCCCAGAGGAAATTCGGCCCCTGCCCTCAGGCCTGGGTGTGTCCTTCTGGGTGGGGCATCTTTCAGATACACCTGGCTTCTTAGGCAGCATCCCTCCATACACAGGAGGATAGGCCAGCAGCCAGAGGAGCTGGCTCCCTGTGAGGGAGGGCCTCAGTACACAGGGTTCCAACCAGCCAAACTTGTGGCTGGAGTCACTGCAAAAGCGGTCAGGAGATTCCCACAAGGGACTTCCCCAAACCACCCAGGGATGGAGCTAGTTGGGATTCCAAAGAAAGGAAGAAGCCCTAGATGCCTGGGTAGTCAGTTTGAAGCGTTTGTCAGGGGACCTTATGTATAGAGAGGGAGCTGGGCTTCCTCATGACTCACTGGGAGACAAGAGATGTTCTGGTATGTAAGCAAGAGGGCATGGATGCTGGAGTTTAAATGAATTTATATGGCTGGGGGCAAAACTAGCTTCTACATGTGCAGCAACATGGTGGATCTTTCAGGTTACAACCTAAACCAGTTTATCAGTGCCTGGGAATGTTCAAGGCACCAGCCTGGGTTTGAGCCTGCAGGGGAATACAGGCAGCTGGCCAGGTCACGGAGTGGTCCATCACTCTGTTTCTCAGTCAGGACAGAGAAAAGTGGAGAGAACTAGGGGACCCTGCAGTGGAGGAAAGCCAGCCCTCCCCACCCCTGCCCCACTCCCAGATGATGCAGGTGATCGAGGAGTACATGGAAGACTACAACCAGATCAACACAGCCAAGCTGAAGCTGGTCCTCTTTATGGATGCCATGAGCCACATCTGCCGCATCAGTCGCACTCTCCGCCAGGCACTGGGCAACGCGCTCCTGCTGGGTGTGGGTGGCAGTGGCCGCAGTTCCCTCACGAAGCTGGCCTCGCACATGTGAGTGCCCCTGGGTGCAGTGGGCAGTAGGGCTGGTGGAGACTGTGGGCTTAATTGATGCTTTCCCACAGTGGTAAAAGCACCAAGGCAGATCCACCTAACCTATGGGCTCTGGAAGAACTGAGAATAGGACCTGGACCCCAAAGAGAAGCAGCTACAGTGTCCTGTGGTGGTATGGGGAAGGAGGTGTAGATGCTGGCATCCCAGAGGGCTGTCTAGGGGAGATGGTCAGGGACCTGCTCTCAGAATCAGAGCTGGGAGGAGGGAAGCGCGGGCTATTCCAGGCTTAGGGGACAGCTTAAGCAAAGGCCTAGAAACAAGAGAATAGGCCCAAGCTGCAGGTCTGCCCAGCACAAGTCAAGGCTCCAGATGACTGAGTGGAGTATGGGTACCTGCCACCAGTCAGTGCCTGGCCCCAGGCCCCTGGTTCCTGGCATGCCTTGACTCAAACTCCTGCCTCCAGGGCAGAGTACGAGTGCTTCCAGATTGAGCTATCCAAGAACTATGGCATGCCTGAGTGGCGTGAAGATGTCAAGAAGGTCCTACTCAAAGCTGGCCTGCAGAACCTGCCCATCACCTTCCTTTTCTCAGACACTCAGGTACTACCTCCATGACAGTGGACAGGGCTCAAGGTGGGCTGGACACAGCACCATCCCAAGGTGGCATCCCAGAAAATGGTCAGTCCTTCATGCCCAGCTCACTGTCAGTCAGGGTGGACCTGAGGAAGAACTGGCAGCACCAGGTGGGGCCACAGGTAGACTGGTTAGGAGTGTGGGGCCAAACCCACCCTCTCAGCTAAGCAGAGTATAGATCATGACTCATGCTCCAAGGATAAAGAAAGCCCCCCCCCCATTACCATGATGCACCATTCACTGGCCCAGGGCTTCCCACCTTAGGGACCACAGGACTTGTGCCCAAAGTCCTGGGGACCCCAAACTCCCCTCTTGGGCACACTTCCTTTGGAGCTTCTTGGACGTGGGAACTCTCCCCAGGTCTCTGAGCAAAGGAGAGATTTTTCTCTGAGGCGACAACCTGGCCAGCAGCTAGGGTTGGGCCTCAGGTCCTAGGCTGAAGCCCCAGAATGTAACCCAGCCTAGACAAGGGCCTTTCTGCTCCCAGCCTTGTCCCAAGCCCAGGACACCCTTCAGTCAGTCACTGAGTTAGATGCCTGCCTGTAGCCATGATTCCCTCCTGTGAGTAAACCAAGGTGTGGAGAGAGGCTGGAAAATTAGCAGGAAGATGCCATACCCCCAGCCAGGACCCAGGGCCTTATCACAGGCCCGTATTATGTTCAGAACCTCGGCAGTGGGGCAGGCCTGGGTGCAAGTCCTGAGCTGTGACTTATCACTTATAAGATCATTTGTGTGTCCCTGGGCTTCTGTAAATAGGGCTGATGTGAAGGCCCATTGAGACTGTTCAGGGAGGCCAACATGCAGATGTCATCATACACGCCTAGCTCTCCACTCCTCATCCTTCCCCAGATTAAGAATGAGTCTTTCCTGGAAGACATCAACAATGTTCTGAACTCGGGTGACATTCCCAACCTCTACACTGCAGACGAGCAGGACCAGATTGTCAACACTATGCGGCCCTTAATCCAGGAGCAGGGCCTGCAGCCCACCAAGGCCAACCTCATGGCTGCCTACACTGGGCGTGTGCGCAGCAACATCCACATGGTGCTATGCATGAGGTATAGGCAGCTGCTGCCAGGTCACGCACCCTAGGGCTGCAAAGCTGGGTAGGTGGGGCTGGCCCCAGGGATACCAGAGGCCTGGGTACTTAGGTCATAGATGAGAAGTGGCCCCAGGCTTGGCCATCGTGTCAATAGGACCAGGCTGCTATGCTGTTATACCCTGGCTGCCACATCACAGAGGTATGGAAGGGCCCCAAGTCATGGGTTCCTGGGGACCTAAGTCAGCGTTTCTGGCCTCATGTGGATCCCTACCTCCCCTAGCCCCATTGGAGAGGTCTTCCGAGCTCGCCTGAGGCAGTTCCCCTCCCTTGTCAATTGCTGTACCATCGACTGGTTTAATGAGTGGCCAGCAGAGGCCCTGGAGTCTGTGGCTACCACGTTCCTGCATGAGATTGCAGAACTGGAAACTTCCTCTGAAATCACTGGACTGGTAGGTGTCTTGCTGAGGAGCAAGCTCTCAGGGAAAACTGTTTCATTTGGGGCAGGGACTTGGAGTCATTGAGGCTTGCTTGGGTGAGAGTTGCAGGCCCATCCCCCAACAGGAAGCCTTTGGCCAGACAGCATTACCTGCCTAAGCCTCAGTTTCTTCTTCTGTAAGATGAGGAGTGCAAAAGGTCATAAGGGTGACAGGATGCTCAGTACCTGGCTACATGGTTACTGTTTCTGATGGGGGTGGGCTAGATTTATCTGGTCCAAATAGATAGTGATGGCTTCCTGGGTGGGAGGAGGGAGGGAGATGAGCTAGGTTGAACCCAACATTTCTCAACTGTGATCAGGCCTTACCCCTTCCTTCTCCTAGATCCAGCCTCTGACAGACCACCACCTTCGGACTGTCAGAGAGAGGCAGGCCATGGGGGTTGTGATAAGGGCACTGGCCCGCAGCTGTGGGCCGCCTGGGTCCACATTCAAAGCCAGCTCTGCTCTTGACTTCTCTGGGCCTTGGGGTTTTTCCTGCATAAGAAGTGACCTTGACCTAGAAGTTGTAAGGATCTTAGGAGATTGAGTGTGAGATGTGGAGGGGGGCCATGGCACCCCTCAGGACCAGGCTACAGTAGCTTCCTGGGCACCTAGTCTTTGCTGGGTGGGGGTGGGGGGGTTCCACGAAACCAGCATCAGTGGTCTTCCCCTTACAGATTCAGGTTTGCGTGTATATCCACCAGTCAGTAGCCAAGAAGTGTGTCGAGTACCTGGCAGAACTGGCCCGCCACAACTATGTAACCCCCAAGAGCTACTTGGAGCTGCTCCATATTTTCTCCATCCTCATTGGGCAGAAGAAACTGGAGCTGAAAACTGCCAAAAACCGCATGAAGAGTGGCCTTGATAAGGTGGGCTTGGGCAGCCTTGGGGACAGTGTGGTTCTGCCCACTCGGTCTTAGCCCTACAGCCAAGGTTGACCCAGCATTTGAGACTGCAGCCCAGAGTGGTTTCCTCCCTCAATGAAACAATGGTAGTCATCATCCAAAGGCAAAACCAAAGCAAGATACTCTATAGATGCTCGGGAGACTGGGCCACTTTCTCTGGGGCCTACTGAGCAACCTAAGGGCCACTGAAGTAGCCATGGCCTCCTTCTCATGAATGAAGGTGGTCCAGCAGGGCTCTCTCCCTAGTATCCTCCAGGCCTGGCATTCTCTCTGTCTCTGGCCCCTGTCACACCTATTTTATTCTCTGTGCCCCCCACACCCCAGTTACTACGAACTTCTGAGGATGTGGCCAAAATGCAGGAGGAGCTGGAGATTATGCGTCCCTTGCTGGAGGACGCTGCCAGGGACACCATGCTCACTATGGAGCAGATCAAGGTTGGTTTCACCTGGTCCACCCTCAGCATCTCTAAAAAATCACCAGATTGCTAGCTACCTGATCTTTACAAGTCATTCAGCCTTTGTGCACTTCAGTTTTCTTAGTAGTCATCTGTTTATTTGACAAGTGCTGGATCAGAACTGTTTTACATTAGGCAGTCCCTGGGCATGGATTGGCAAATGAATCCAAAAAACCCTAAGCAATACCAGTAATCACAACCAGACTGGAAGGCAGGGCTGCCACCTGCAGATGTGCATATTCTGCACAGCTGGAGGCCCCAATCTCCCAGCAAACATCACAGCTTCCTGCATTTATTATGACAACTTTCTCACAGAAGGAGTCAAGTGTCTTGCTATTCAAAATCAGGATATTGAAAATTTTTCCAAGAAGAAAGGTGGAAGGAGTACCTTTCTCTGTCGTGCATGAAGGGGCCCTGTGGACTGGGGTAGGGGGTGCTTAAACCTGAACCCCAGAAAAGCCCTGAGCCCTAGGACAGGTCCATGGGGAGTGGACAGGGCTCCTCGCCTCTCCACATCTCTACAACCTGTCACAGCTAGAAGGGCCTTTAGAGAATGGGGACATCCCAATATTCATTTCCTTTCCACTGGGGAGACTGAGATGCAGACGGGTGTCAGGGGAAGAGAGCATTTCTGTCTCTGCCACTGACCACCAGCTGGGGTCTCCCTGCCTCCCATCCCTAGGCGGATACAGCCATCGCCGAGGATACCCGGAATTCCGTGCAGGCAGAGGAGATAAAGGCCAACGAGAAGGCCAGGAAGGCTCAAGCTATTGCTGATGATGCTCAGAAGGATCTGGACGAGGCATTGCCAGCCCTGGATGCAGCCCTAGCCAGCTTGCGCAACCTCAACAAGAATGATGTGACTGAGGTGAGCAGCTGGGCAGCTCCTAGCACTCTTTCATATCCCTCTCTGGTGTACTCTTGGGTCCCAGTAGCATCTCCAGGCCCTCCCTCTGCACATTACCCAGGGACATGTGCCAGGAGGTAAGGGAAGAACTAGGGCTAGACCCTAGCTCCCAGCCTTGCTCTCCTTTTGCCAGGTCTGAGGGAGCCAGAAGCTAAGGCTGAGCTCAGAGGACCTCTGGCCATGCCCTTGGCCTCATGGCAGGAGGGACTTGGTTGGAGGAGCCCACCCTATCTAGCAGTGTTTCTGCTCAGGGGTAACCACTCAGTCATGGACCTCCCCATTCCCTACCTTATGGTTTGGCTTGCAGGTGCGTGCCATGCAGCGGCCGCCCCCAGGTGTGAAGATAGTCATAGAAGCTGTGTGCATCATGAAGGGCATCAAGCCCAAGAAGGTGCCTGGAGAAAGGCCAGGCTCCAAAGTAGATGACTACTGGGAGCCAGGCAAGGGCCTGTTGCAGGATCCAGGTCGCTTCCTTGAGAGCCTCTTTAAATTTGATAAGGTGAGCACACCAGGTACCTGGGCCAGCCAGCGGGGGAGGACAGCACCCAGCAGAGAAGG
This sequence comes from Graphiurus murinus, assembly GCA_004027655.1. Classification (NCBI taxonomy): domain Eukaryota; kingdom Metazoa; phylum Chordata; class Mammalia; order Rodentia; family Gliridae; genus Graphiurus; species Graphiurus murinus. The sequence continues at coordinate 47,493 of PVLC010005189.1, forward strand.
AAAGCTGGGGAGGAGCCTGCCACACCGCAGCATCCACGTGCTGTGGTCTCTGTGCTCGCTCTGCCTGCCCTGGCACCACTAGCAGCACACATAGCCCTGTCAACCACAGAGCTGACTGGGACCATAAGGTACAGAGCCTGCTCTGAAGAAGTACCTGTCTGGTGGGGTGACAGGCAGACCCACTGACAGATGGGTATTGAAGAAACTGGGACCAGAGCAGGCTCCTGGACCCCATAGGATGTTGCCCACAGTCACTCCAAGGCTCCACAATCTGGAGATCTGTTTGGGATTCTTTCCTCCCTAAACCGCCATGGTCTTGCCAAAACCTTCCCTATTCACTTTATAATTGCTTCTCTCCCTCAGTCTCAACACATGAGGTTCAGCTTCCCCTGTATCCCTGGGATTCTCTGTCCATCATGTGTTCTCTGAGGGGCTATACCATAGTTACATCAGCCTGGATCCCTTTTGGGAGGGGTCCTCTGGGGCCCAGAAATTGGCCAAGGGCAAATGCCTGTTGTATATGGGCCACCCTCACCACTGAGTGTCAGTGCAGGGGGCTGGGAACCTCCCACACTGAACTCAGAAGGTGGAGACGTGGCCTATGGACCCCCTCTGAGCTTCCCCATTCCTCCTCCTCCTCTTCCATCAGACAGGAAACCAGAGGTCTAATCAAGCCCTCAGAGAAGTGCCAAAAGGCAAGGGTGCTCAGGCTCCCCTGGGCCCAATCTGATCTTGGACCTCTGGGTGCTCCTTAGCAGTGCAGCTTCCTGGGCCCATCACAACTACAGGGTTGGTCTCTCCCTAGGTGGGATGAGAGCCCTAGGGTGTGGGAGGCTCTTGAGGCCTGGTTGGGTGTCGGAACCTCTCACTCTTCTCCACACCTGCTGAGGCTGTTGCCCCCCCCCCCAAGAAGCAGCTCTTGTGCCAGGCATGGTGACATACGCCCTTAATTCCATCAACTTGGGAGGCTGAGGCAGGAGGATCACAGGTTCAAGGCCAGCCTCAGCAACTTGGTGAGACCTTGTCTCAAAATAAAAAATAAAAAGAGCTGGGGATGTAGCTCAGTAGTGAAGTGCCCCTAGGTTTAATCTCTAGTACAAAGAAGAAAAGAAGGGAGTCTCTTGTCTTTAAGTACTGTGTGTGTGTGTGTGTGTGTGTGTGTGTGTGTGTGTGTGTCTGTGTGTGTGTGTCTGTGTATGTGTGTGTCTGTGTGTTTTACTGGGGATGGAACCCAGGGGCATTCTGTCTCCAAACTACACCCCTAGCCCTAATTTTTATTCTTTATTTTGAAACAGGGTCTCTCTAAGTTGCAAAGGGCCTCACTAAGTAGCTGAGGCTGACCACGAACCTGCAATCCTCTTGGCTCAGCCTCCCAAGTACTGGGATTACAAGTGTGCGCCACCACACCTGACTTTTTAAGTAAGTCTTTAATCGGGACATTGTGTATTGTCAGAACTTGAGACTTCTGAGGAATTTATGTGAAATCCTTGGGACACAGCTTCTTGTCTGGCTAGCCTTTCTGAGCTGTTTGCTCTTTAAGGGAAGGACACTGTACCAAGGCCTGCACAGGACACAGGGAATAGAAGCAGGATCAGGGTGTCCTATAGAGGCCCCACTTCCCAGTAGAGCCTGTCATCCTTGGGAAGCAGCCTCCTGAGGCCCTTGGTTCCAACCCCAGGACAACATTGGAGATGTGGTGATCAAAGCCATCCAGCCATATATTGACAATGAGGAGTTCCAGCCAGCCGCCATCGCCAAGGTGTCCAAGGCCTGCACCTCCATCTGCCAGTGGGTGCGCGCCATGCACAAGTACCACTTTGTGGCCAAGGCCGTGGAGCCCAAGCGGGTGAGGCCCAAGCAGAGCTGGTGGAAGGTGGCTCCCCTCCCCCAGGTACTGGGCAGCAAGCTGGCCCTGTACCCTCTGCCTGCAGCAAGCCCTGCGGGAGGCCCAGGAAGACCTGGAAGTGACACAGAGGATCCTGGAGGAGGCAAAGCATCGCCTGCGTGAGGTGGAGGATGGCATCGCCACCATGCAGGCCAAGTACCGAGAATGCATCGCCAAGAAGGAGGAGCTGGAACTGAAGTGCGAGCAGTGCGAGCAGCGGCTGGGCCGCGCTGACAAGGTGTGTGCCCCTTTCCCACGAGGCCTGTAGCATGCCCACCCAAGAGGGGCCAGAGCAGCCTGGGGTAGAGGGGAGTCAGGAATGGCTGCTGGACCACCTCCTTAGCAGCAGGTGGACCCAGCCCTAGCACCCAGTCCAGCCTCCCAGAACCCATCCCATGGGGCTGCCTCTGCAGCTCATCAATGGACTGTCAGATGAGAAGGTGCGCTGGAAGGAGACCGTGGAGAACCTGGAGTACATGCTTGACAACATCTCTGGGGACGTGCTGGTGGCTGCTGGCTTCGTGGCCTACCTGGGCCCCTTTACAGTAAGGAGCACCGATCTCTGGATCTCTGCCTCTGAGCAGCCTCACCTCCCAAAGAGGCCCTCCCAGGGTGGCTCTTCCTCCCTCCCCCATTCAGCAGGCAGTCACCATTGGGCGAGCTTCCTGAACTGGGTGCCAGAAGGCACCAGAACACAACAATGCACAAAAAGCTAGAACAGCCACCCTAGTGGCACTGGCCATCTGCTGGGCACACATGAGAACTCACACATACATGTCCATCTTGTGTCCCATTTAATCCTCACAGCTGCCCATACAAGTGGGCATTGTTAGCATTACCCCTGTTTCACAGGCGAGAGGCTGAGGTTTGTGTAGTCTTCTCAAGTTGTCCAAAGCAGGACTAGAACACAGGTGTCTTGCTCCATGTCTGAACTCTGACCTCTGACCTCTGGGTGGAATCTCTGAGCTATGTTATAGCGGGTACAGGTAAAGAGGGTACTACAGGTGTCTAATGCGGTAATCCTGAGTTTGGCATTTCCTCAGGGCCAATACCGCACAGCGCTCTACGACCAGTGGGTCAAGCAGCTCACAGCCCAAAATGTCCCGCACACCTCCGAGCCCACGCTCATCGGGACGCTGGGAAACCCTGTGAAGATCCGCTCGTGGCAGGTGCCTGCCCCAGGGGGCAAGAGTGACCAGGCTGGGCTGCAGTATGATCCAGAATGAGCCAGGAGACTCCTGCCTCCCTCCCACCCTGGAGCCTGGCTCAGAGACATCTCCCCTGAATTCTATCAGGCCCTGCATGAGGGCGGTGGGTAGAAGTGGAGAAAGCTAGGCTGGGCTAAATGTGGGGAGAGGGCTCAAGGGTAAGTGTGTGTGTGTGTGTGTGTGTTTCTGTGTGTTAGTGTTACTGGGGATTGAACCCAGGGGCATTCTACCTCTGAGCTACACCCCCAGCCCTAATTTTATTTTTTTATTTTGAAACAGGGTCTCACTAAGTTGCAGAGGGCCTAAGTCGCTGAGTCTAGCCACGAATCTGCGATCCTTCTGTCTCAGCCTCCCAAGTCCTGGGATTACAAGTGTGCACCTCCACACCTGGCTCAAGGAGAACTTTTAAGAGGATGGGGTAGGGTGAGGGAAGGGAGCATTGTCCAGGGTAAGGGTAAAGAAAGGCTTCCTAAAAGAAGTCCTGAGTGAGCTAGACCCTGAAGAGCAGGGTGAGTTGGCAAAGGGGCTGGAGGCAGAGGCTGAGCAGAGGCAGCGGCTAGGAGGGCCATGGGGTGTTATCTCCGTGATGGTGGTGTCACTGAGCAAGGACTCAGTAGGCATAAGTGGAGGAGGGCACCAGGAGCCAGCCCAGCAGCAGGAGAGAATTAGGATCCTGGGCACTGAGGCCTTGCCCACACTGTTACCTGCCGCACACATTCAAGGGAATGCAATAAGGAGAAGGAAGTCCACAGCCAAAGCATGAGGATGGGAGTAGATGTTGCCCCACTCACACAACAGCCCTGACCCAGGCTGGTACCCGGCCTCCCACAGATTGCAGGCCTCCCCAATGACACTTTGTCAGTGGAGAATGGGGTCATCAACCAGTTCTCCCAGCGCTGGACCCACTTCATTGACCCCCAGAGCCAGGCCAACAAATGGATCAAGAACATGGTAAGCCTACCAGCTGAGCCTACCATCTCACCCTGGCTGGGCTCAGAACGTGCAAGGGGAGCAGCTGAGCCTCAGGCTAATTCTCAGTCTCCACAGCACCCATCAGCCCCTTCCCCCACAGGAGAAAGACAGCGGGCTGGATGTGTTCAAGCTGAGTGACCGTGACTTCCTGCGCAGCATGGAGAATGCCATCCGCTTTGGCAAGCCATGCCTTCTGGAGAATGTGGGCGAGGAACTGGATCCAGCCCTGGAGCCCGTGCTGCTCAAACAGGTGGGCCTGTGGGATGTGGGGACCTGTGGGCTTCAGGCCTGGACAGGAGAGCTGTCCATGCCATACTGGTGAAGCTCAAGCCCCACCTGCCCACCCCACCCACCACAGACGTACAAGCAGCAGGGAAACACGGTGATGAAGCTTGGGGACACAGTGATCCCCTACCATGAGGACTTCAGGATGTACATCACCACCAAGCTGCCCAACCCACACTACACACCCGAGATCTCCACCAAACTCACCCTCATCAACTTCACCTTGTCACCCAGGTAGGCTCCAACCCTAGAGATCCCTCAAGCGTCAGCTCTGCCTCTTCCTGCCTGGCTGCTCGCTGGTACCCCTGGCTTGGGACTCGAGGGGTCACTTCCCACTCAATGAGCCCACCACCTTCCTTCCAGGCACTCTAGGCTTCCTAGGCTTTCTGGTCCTCTTACCTGCCAGTTTCCACCTAAGAGCTCTCACCCCGCAGGCCTCCTCCTTGCTCAGGCCTCCGTCTCAGTTGCCTCTATGAACCTCTCCACAAGCCTTAAAGCCTGTCCCTATTGATCACCCACAACCCCACATCCAAGTGGCCAGCCCCCACTGGGATTCCAGGCTGCCACCTGAGGTCTCAACCGCTTGCTTTGAAGGCAGGCTCTGCACCAGCCCTGCAACCTCAGACAGAGGCCAGGCCCCCCAGGAACACAGGTAGATAGGTGAGCAGACTCGAAGCTGGCCCTCTGGGGCTCACCAGGTGTTACAAACATGGTGTGCCCTGCCCTAACAGTGGCCTAGAGGACCAGCTACTGGGCCAGGTAGTAGCAGAGGAGCGACCGGACTTGGAGGAGGCCAAGAACCAGCTAATTATCAGTAATGCCAAGATGCGTCAAGAGCTAAAGGACATTGAAGACCAAATCCTGTACCGGCTCAGCTCCTCCGAGGGCAACCCTGTGGATGACATGGAGCTCATCAAAGTGCTGGAAGCTTCCAAGATGAAGGCTGCTGAGATCCAGGTGGGCAACTGCCAGCACACACACCTGCTTCTCCCTGCTTCCCCCAGGCCTACCCCTTACCCCTTTCCACCTCTGTCGTCTTCTCTTTGCCAGCCTTTTGGGGCTTGACACCCCTCCCACTGCACCCCTCAGGCCAAGGTCAGGATTGCAGAGCAAACAGAAAAGGACATCGACCTCACCCGCATGGAGTACATACCTGTGGCAGTCCGCACCCAGATCCTCTTCTTCTGTGTGTCCGACCTAGCCAATGTGGACCCCATGTACCAGTACTCTCTTGAGTGGTTCCTCAACATCTTCCTCTCAGGCATTGCCAACTCAGAGAGAGCAGGTAACCCTGGCACACAGGCATGACAGGCCCACCCTGATACAGACAGGACATATATGGACATGTTTCCACTATGGGACACCACATGTTAAACTCACACCCATGTGCACCGGCACATCAGACTCATAATACCTAAGAACACACCTACTGTTCCCTACCCTTCTCCAATCCCTTTGATGGGGACCATCAACTGCCCATGGAGGTGCCCAGATTGCCCCAATGGCTGCTGGGAGACAGGCTAGGATGGGCTGGACCGGGGGACCTGCTTTCCTCTCCTCTTTCTCCATACTCTGTCATCACCTCTCTGCCCTGCAGAAAACCTGAAGAAGCGCATCACCAATATCAACCGCTACCTGACCTACAGCCTCTACAGCAACGTCTGTCGCAGCCTTTTTGAGAAGCACAAGCTGATGTTCGCCTTCCTGCTGTGTGTTCGCATCATGATGAATGAGGGAAAGATCAACCAGGTGCAGAAGCAGGGAGAGGGCTGTGTGGAGTGACTGCCCAATGAGTAGCCCTATTTCAGGCCTGAGAGAACCAGGCAGATGGAAAGGGAAAGCCAGGCATGGGGGCACGGCAAGAGCAAAGGTACAGAGGCCTAAGAAAACACAGTTCCTAAGCCAGGCATAGTAGCACATGCTTGTAATCCCAGTACTTGGGAGGCTGAGACAGGAGGATTGCAGGTTTGTGGCCAGCCTCAGCTGCTTAGTGAGGTCCTCCATAACTTAGTGAGATTCTGTTTCAAAGTAAAGAATAAAAAATAGGGCTGGGAGTGTAGCTTGGAAGAAGAATTCCCCTGGTTCAACCCCCAGTTCCGCAAAAACAAACCAAAAAACCAGTTCCTTGGTTAAACACAACTGAAGGCCCAGCCAGTGCTGTGAACACAGGCCTTGACAGAACCTTGACTATGCTGGTGAGCACAGAGACCATCCCCAGGGACAGACTGCCCTCAGTCTCCCACACCTGTTTAGCCATGGAGCATACAACCAGGAAAGGGCAGAGTTGGGACACTAACCCAGACTTGACAAACACCCCCAAAGTGACTTGATTTCTCTGGGTAAGGTACCCGGAGGCAGGGAGGAGCCAGTCATAGGACCTGGCACCAATCTGCCCTGTCCTCTGCCAGAGTGAGTGGCGCTACCTCCTATCTGGGGGCTCCATCCAGACGATGACTGAAAATCCAGCACCAGACTGGCTGTCAGACCGGGCCTGGCGAGACATCTTGGCACTTTCAAACCTGCCAACATTTTCCTCCTTTTCTTCTGACTTCACAAAGTACCTTTCTGAATTCCGGGACATCTTCGATAGCCTTGAGCCCCACCGGTGAGCTGGGGCTCCCAGAGTATGGCAGGTTGGATACATCAAAGAAGAAAGACCCCAGGACAGGCCTGACCAGACACCTTCTTGAAGGGGCCACCCAGGGTTGCCATCCATGTAGCTGCACACCCCCCTCCCCCTTCCTGTACTCCTGGGACATGCTGCTCTCCCCTACTCTCCAGCTGGCAGAATCCTTGGGGCCAAAGACTTCCCACAGGCAGGCTCTTAGGGAGATGTGGGCATTGTTGCAGGGAGCCCTTGCCTGGTATCTGGAACAACTACCTGGACCAGTTCCAGAAGCTTCTGGTGCTCCGCTGCCTGCGTGGAGACAAGGTTACCAATGCGATGCAGGACTTTGTGGCCACCAACCTGGAACCTCGCTTCATTGAGCCCCAGGCAAGTGCTGGTACCTGGGCAGGGCTAGCACCTTGGGCCTCAGAGATCCAGCTGGGTAGATTACCTTGTAGCCTTGGCCAGGCCAGGACTCCCATATACTCTCTAAAGAATCTGGGAGGTCCCATACCCCACCAGGAAGCCCCTTTGGGACCTCTTTGGGAACCCCATCACTACTCCCCTCCCTTGCCCTGGTTCCTGTTGCTCTCATTAAGCTCGGGTGGTCCCAGCATCTCTCCCTGCCCTTGCAGACAGCCAACCTGTCAGCGGTGTTCAAAGACTCCAACTCTACCACGCCACTCATCTTTGTCCTGTCACCTGGCACAGACCCTGCTGCCGACCTCTACAAGTTTGCTGAAGAAATGAAGTTCTCCAAGAAGCTCTCTGCCATCTCCCTAGGCCAGGGGCAGGTAAAGGCTAGGCAGGGAGGAAGGGAGTGGACTGGAGAGGAGGGTGGGCCAGCCACCCCCACTCACTGCTCCTGTCCCACAGGGCCCTCGGGCAGAAGCCATGATGCGCAGCTCCACAGAGAGGGGCAAGTGGGTCTTCTTCCAGAACTGCCACCTGGCACCAAGCTGGATGCCAGCCCTGGAGCGCCTCATCGAGCATATCAACCCTGACAAGGTGTGCCACGCTGCCTGTCACAGACCTGCTAAGGCCTCCTTTGCTGGAGTGACTAAGAAGCCATCCATCGAGGACCAATGAGGCTTAAATGAGATGATCCTGCAAAGCACTCTGCCCAGCCCCAGCACACAGAGTGCTCAATAACTGACAGATGTGCCATGCTTTAATCTTCATTGCCCCCCCCAAGTTACTGGGTTTGGGGGACATGGTCACCTACGTAGGGCCACCCAGCACAGACAGGTGACCCTAGGACTTGCCAAAGCCCTTATTCTTAACCAGGTGTCCATGTACCCTTTCCTGGCCTGCTCCAGGGACAGAGTCAGGTGGAGGGTGCGTGCAGAACCCCTGGATAGGAAAGAGCTTGGTGTTGGGTCTTAATGCTCATGAGGAACCATGACTGCCAGGTACACCGGGACTTCCGCCTGTGGCTCACCAGCCTGCCCAGCAACAAGTTCCCAGTGTCCATTCTGCAGAATGGCTCCAAGATGACCATTGAGCCACCACGTGGCGTCAAGGCCAACTTGCTGAAGTCCTACAATAGTCTCAGTGATGACTTTCTCAACTCCTGTCACAAGGTAAGGCACACTTGATGCATGCCCACCTCCCTGCCCCTATCTTGCCCCTCACACTCTGCCCTTGAACTCCTACAGGTGATGGAGTTCAAGTCCTTGTTGCTGTCTCTATGCTTGTTCCATGGGAATGCATTAGAGCGTCGTAAGTTTGGGCCCCTGGGCTTCAACATTCCCTACGAGTTCACAGACGGAGACCTGCGCATCTGCATCAGCCAGCTCAAAATGTTCCTAGATGAATATGAAGACATTCCGTACAAGGTGGGCCAGGGACCAGCTGGGGAGCAGGGGGAGTAAGGATTGGGCACTTACAGGGGCCCTCACCAACCCACCCCATAGGTCCTCAAGTACACGGCAGGGGAGATAAACTATGGGGGCCGCGTCACTGATGACTGGGACCGCCGCTGCATCATGAACATCCTTGAGGACTTCTACAGGCCCGCTGTGCTCTCCCCCGATTACAGCTACAGCAACTCAGGCATCTACCACCAGATCCAGCCCACCTATGACCTCAATGTGAGGCCACCTCCAGGGACTAAACAGGAAGGGGTTCACCAGGCCAGGGTTCTGGGGTGCCAAGAACGCCTTGGTGCTGGGTGAGAAAAGGCATGGCCCCTGCCTCCCCCCACCCCAGGCTTCTTTGCATCCACGAAGCCATCTCAGGGTGAGGGAGGCAGAGTCAGTTCCTGCCTACCGAAGAGCAGGCTCTGTGGGGAGAGATGGACTCTGCCTCAGCCACTCCCTGGGTGTAATTACAGAGTGCAGGTTGGGGCAGCTTTGTCAAGACAAGAACTGTCTCATGCTATGCAGCTGGGGAAGACTCCCCAAGTATGTGCCACTTCCACTGAGACTCAGAAGTCATGGGCCAAGGCTGGGTTGGGTGGACTCCAGTGCAGGGGGCCTGCAGCAGGAGGAAGCCGGCTGGGTGTAAGAATTGGGCACTTACAGGGGCCCTCACCCACCCACCCCTATAGGATCAGGGAGCTGGATGGCAGTGAGAGGGTAGGAAAGAAAGCTAGGCCCACACCACACAGTGTAATCGGAGGCTGTGCAGTTCCAAGAGTGGCAGGGAGATGCATAAAGGTTACTACCAGGGAACGGGGGGCGTGACATGTGGAATGTGCTCAATGGGAGTGTTATGCTGAAGGCTGGGGTAGAGCAAGGCAGGGCCTTCACTTTTGTTCCTCCTACCTCCTAGGGCTACCTCTCCTACATCAAAAGCCTCCCACTCAATGATATGCCTGAGATCTTTGGCCTACACGACAATGCCAACATCACCTTCGCCCAGAATGAGACTTTTGCCCTGCTAAGCGCCATCATCCAGCTACAGCCCAAATCATCCTCTGTGGGCGGCCAGGGCCGGGAAGAGGTGGGTGGTTGGGGGAAAGGAGCCAAGGGTGGGCTCCACCATCCTGCCTGCTCCCCTGTGGGGAGGACTCTGCATATGAGGTCATTCAAGGGGACAGGGAGACCAGCCCTGTTCCCCATTGTCTCTTTGCCTCTGCAGATAGTAGAGAATGTGGCCCAGGACATTCTGCTCCAGGTGCCTGAGCCTATTAAGTTGCAATGGGTGATGGCCAAGTACCCTGTTCTGTATGAGGAATCAATGAATACAGTGCTGGTACAAGAGGTCATTAGGTAATTCCTCCTCCCACCACACCCTGGCCCTGAGTCAGTGGCCACTGTGCTGTAGAGAAATGACAACAGGGGTTACTATGGGCCAGGTGCCGTACCAATTGCTGTACATCTGTCTAACTCAGCCAGTTGTTTGTTTTTTCATAATTAGATATTGCAGTACTGGGGATGGAACCCAGGGGCATTCTATCTCCAAGCTACACCCCCAGCCCTATTTTTTATTCTTTATTTTGAAACAGGGTCTAAGTTGCAGAAAGCCTCACTAAGTAGCTGAGGCTGGCTGCGAACCATCAATCCTCCTGTCTCAAGTACTGGGATTACAAGCACATGCCACCACACCTGGCTATTATTCCCATTTTATAATGAGTAAACTGAGGCCCCCAAAAAAGGCTAAGTGAATGTCCCAGGTCACACATTTGCTAAGGGCCAGAGCTGGGAGTTGTACCCACACCACCTGACCCAGCTCTGTACTTTGTATGTTCTGCCATTGCTTTTCTGTCTATGGGCCTAAACGGGAACACAGATACTGCCACGTGACCCCAGCTCACTGCCTGCTTCCACTATTGGCCCCATAGGTACAACCGGCTGCTGCAGGTGATCACACAGACACTGCAAGACATGCTCAAGGCACTCAAGGGGCTAGTGGTGATGTCATCACAGCTGGAGCTGATGGCTGCCAGCCTGTACAACAACACCGTTCCTGAGCTCTGGAATGCCAAGGCCTACCCATCACTCAAGCCACTGGCCTCATGGGTCATGGACCTGATACAGCGTCTGAATTTCCTGCAGACCTGGATTCAAGGTGGCATCCCAGCCGTCTTCTGGATCAGTGGCTTCTTCTTCCCTCAAGCTTTCCTGACAGGCACTCTGCAGAACTTTGCCCGCAAGTTCGTCATCTCCATCGACACTATCTCCTTTGATTTCAAGGTCTGAGCACAGCCAGGGCCAGGTCAAATGACAAGCTAGGGCACAGTTCAGGGAGAAGGGGCACTGAGGCCATGGCTGCCTGGCAGTTGGGGCAACCCTGAGCAGGAGGGTAGGAAGACTGGGGCCAAAAGAGAACAGGAGCCCTGGGACCATTCACAGGGACAGGGTCAGACCGCAGGCCACTGGCTACAACAGCAGGTAGGTGGCAGGTAGGGAGTTTATGCCTCCAGACCAAAATCCTAACGTGGATTCTGAGTGTTGCTTATGTGTGTGTGTCTGTGTGCTTACACAGGTGATGCCCCAGTTACCACCGGAACTGAAGGAAAGGCCCGAGGTGGGGTGCTATATCCATGGACTGTTCCTGGAAGGTGCCCGCTGGGACCCAACAGACTTCCAGCTGGCTGAGTCTCGGCCCAAGGAGCTCTACACAGAGATGGCTGTTATCTGGCTCATACCAACACCTAACCGCAAGGCTCAGGAACACAACTTCTACCTGTGCCCTATCTACAAAACGCTGACCCGTGCTGGTATGGGGCCCAGGGAAGGGAACCCATACTACAGCCAACCCAAGCCAGTTAGACTGACCCAGGTTAACTGAACCAAAAGGCTGGCAGAGGTGTGGGCCAGTGCAAAGCCAGACCCATAGCAGGCAAGTTCATGTCCAGGGGCTGAGCTCACCACCTGCTTGCCTCCCTCAGCAGATCCATCTTGGATCCTGAGAGCCTACAAGCATCAGCCTGCTGGGATAGGGATGAGTTTGAGCTGGCTCTATCAAGGAAATGAGCAGCAACATCAACTCTCCTATCCTACCTTCAGTTCCCAGGGCAGCAACTTGGGGCAGGCCCAAGCCTTGGCCAGACCCACTTACCAAGCAGGCTTCCTCTTGAACCAGGGCCCTATCCCTGTCCCAAACCTAACCCACCAAATTCATTGCCCCTGCCCCTGCCCTATTCCTGCTCTAACAGGGCACAGCCTAATCCTCTTCTTGCCTGCTCCAGGAACACTATCAACCACAGGCCACTCCACTAACTATGTCATTGCTGTGGAGATCCCCACCGACCAACCTCAGCGACACTGGATAAAACGTGGCGTGGCCCTCATCTGTGCCCTGGACTACTAGATTCGGACGAATAGGCCAGAGCAATTAAAGTCAAATTTTCCAGTCAGTCCAGCTGTTGCTTGGCTGCTTGCATGAGGCCCCCTCTGTAGAACCTACTGCTAGTGTGTGGGTGAGGGGCTACAGCAGCCTCAGCAGCTCACATGGTCAACAGGGGAGAGTGGGAGAGGCAGCTTTGCCCTACTGTACCTGTCTAAATGCAACAAAAGAAGAGGCCTGCACCCTCTCCAGCCCCAGTGTCCCTCCGGGGGGAACACACCAGGACTAGAGGCTGCCCTGCCCCTCAACATCTCTCCAGAATGCAAAGCCATGCCCTCTCCTCTCAGTGCACCTTGCCTATAGGCCACCTGAAGCCCCTCCTCAGCTAAGTCTAGCATACCAAGGATTTCTGACCCAGAAAACCAGATGCCCCAGAAACATACATCCCACCTCTCTGATCACAGGGCCTTGGGCTCAAACCCAGCCTACAGGTGAGCAATCACAGGAAGGACCATTTCTTAGCAATTTTATTCATTCACTGATCCAGTATTTACAGGAGCCGGGGGACCAGGCCATGCTCAGCCACACCTACCAGCCCCCGCCCCCCGCAGGCATTATGGACAGACAAGGGGCCTGCCTGGATCACATTCAAAACTGTGGCAGAAGCCGCAGGGCTCCACTGGGGGCCTGAGCTCGAGGCAGTGCTGAGCCCACTGCCCCTTGGCATCAAGCCCTCTGGGAACACAGGGGCTCCAACTGGTTTGTCTTGATCCTGCCATCCCCCACCCTGAGTGCCTTGCAGAGGCCGAGGAAGCTGGTGTAGCAGGGAGAGCTGAATGGTGCCAGCATCCCACAAGCAGCTCTGTCTCTGCTATCCCTAAGAGGAGGGAGACATGGTAATACTGAGGGGCTGAGCAGAGTAGGCCCGTAGCCAGGACTACAACACTGAAGGCAAAGAGCCCCAGAGCCTTGCTGTGGACAACAGTCTCAACAAGCCCAGCTAGAACTAGGACAATTTATAGACCATCAAATAGCTCAAGCACTTCTCTTCACTCAGGCCATGGGACCCCAGCAGGCTGCTCCCCTCTCTCTCACTGGGATACCCCACACCCATCCCCATCTAGCAGCCAAGTCCCTGAGTTTGGCACTCTCCCAAGAAGAATGAAGAGTAGGCCTGGCTTCCTCATTACAGGGGCAGGCTGGCCACAGGCTAGAGTAGGAGGATCTGATGCCTACTGAGGCCCCCAGCTGGGACCCTACAGTTGTGAACCTGGTATGACGCATCGACCCAGGCCCACCAGGACGACAGCTGCCAGTAGAGGAAGCAGAGTCAGGAAGGTGGCTATGTTAATACAGTGGCAAGATGGGTTGGGGCCCAGAAAAATAGATGTCTCTGATAGGTAAAATATAATATTCTGCTACCCAGGCAGAAGGGCCAGGTACTGCTGCTCCACAGCCAGCTGTGGAGGAAGCCGCAGCACCCTGCCATGGCCCAACCAACAGCTGCTGCTTCCTGAGCACTATGAGGCTGACCTGCCCCCTGCCAGGCCCCAGATGTGATTCAGGGAATGTGGACTAGCTCCCCACTCCTGGGGCGTGGGCGCTCTGGTTGAACTATTCAGTAATACTGGGAAAAGGGGGAGTGGGGTGGGGAGGGGCCCTGGTGAGGGCCTGAGGGCAAGAGCAGGCTGGAGAGTCAGGGCCATCAGTCCTCATTGGCGCTTGGCCTTGTAGGGACGAGAGCGTTTCCGCCGGTCAGGCTTCCGCTGCTTATGAAGCCGGCCAATGCTGACCCCTTGGCGCCGCCGCACAGAGATATTCTGCTCCACCAGGTTGGCCAGCATGCCTGTGGAAGGCAGAGACTCTTGAGCAGGTGGCTGGCTGCCCAGGAGCCATTGGTACAATCAGCTAGTCGCAGGACAGAAGCTGAGGTGCTCATGGCCCTCTCTGTGCCCCATAGTCTACTCAACCCTCAGAAGAGTTGTGAGAAGGGGAGACCTGAGGGACATAATCTTTGGCAGAGTGTGCCAATGGAAGCACAGCAGTGAGCCCCCTCACCTTCCTGAGCCAGCATGGAGATGAAGGTGCAGATAAACTCATCATAATTGTGAGTCCGTCTCTGGTCATCAATCTGTGGGAGGTAAGAATGGTGAGACACCAGAGCCCATCTCCCCAGAGCAGCTGACCTCAGGAGAGGCCAGAGGACCAGGCAGTGGAGAGCTCACCCACCTTGAACTTCTTCCTCTTCTCCACCTCCTCCTTGAGGCAAGCCTCATAGTTTGCAATCTCAGCTTCCACACACTTCAGCAGTGCCAGCAGCTCCTGTCAAAATCCAGCATTGCACCTGAGGAGGACTGGCCAGCAACAAAGCTCCATGACCCAGAGGCAACTCGAGGTCAGGGAAAGCAGCCAGAGTCCACAGGGCCTCCCGAGGCTCTGCTACTACCCAACCCAAAAAGGCTTCCTGGAACTGGCTCCAGTTACCAACCTTCACACCAAAATTCTAATCAAATATACTGTATGTCGGCAGCAGCTCAGGCCCTTCCTCTGCCAGGACTGGAAGGGAAAGCTACAAAGAAGGCACACCTTAGGTGAGTACTTCTCCCCACTCGATGGCTCGCCATGCCTGACCAGCCCAGTCTTCTCTCTGCTCTCCGCGGCTTCCACCACCTCCTTCTCCTCTGGGCTGCTGGACCCCTGGTTGCCTTGGCTTGGTCTGATGGAGGGTGAGCCACCCTTCCCACCCTCTGGGAAGAAGACAGAAGATGCTCAGAGTGTAGGATACTTTGTATTTACCTGGCCCCTCCCTCCTGAACACACCAAGCGGCCAGTGAGCCAGCCCAAGGCCCACCTGTCAGTGTCAGGGGACTCAGCACACCATCCTCGGCAAGGTCCAACAGGCCTGTGCTGATGACAGGACCCAGGTCACGAACAGCACGGTTGTAGCGTATGCAGTCAACACGAAGTAGGCTGTCATCCTCTCCAAAAAGCACCTTGGAGATGTGGGAGGTGACAGGGCTGGAGGGCCGTGTCGGGTTGGCTGAGCGGATGGGTGAGCGCAGAGGTGAGTTGAAAGCACTACCGATCTCAGAGGCCGTGTCTGTGCTTTCGTTGCTGGGGGTAGGCGAGGGCTGCGAGTGCATGGGCACTGCCACAGCCGGACTCCCAGCCCCACTGCTAGTCTTGATAGACAGAGGAATTGAGAGGTCTTTCTGGGACTCTTTGAGCTTCTCAGCCAGGACATTGATGGTGTTGGGCTGCAGCACTGATAACTGCCCATCCGCAGAACTGCTCAACGACCCTGGCTTCCCTGTCCCTTTCCGTTTATATCTGTGAGGCCAAGAAGAGATGAGCCGAGGGAATGGGCCAGGTGACTACACCCAGTAATACTGATAACTTGCACACACCCTAGCCCCTAGGGGCTAAACTTGAAGCAATTCTCACTTGTTCTGAGCACTCCTGACCCAACTATAACTAGATGACACCCTAAGCTGCAGTCAAGTGTTCTGCCTCACTTCTGGCCTTTTGCAAATGAATAATCTTCCAATAAAGCTGCCTCCTTACCCACCACATCGACATCCCTCTAACCTCCTCTCCTACCCCAGCTAATTCTTCAAGGCCTAATTAAAATACCACCTCCAAAAGGACATGCTTTGATACATGCTTATGTGCTCAGCTGTCCCTGAAGCCCACCAAAAACTTGGAGACTGGAATTAGCCTCTTGAGGGCCTGCATCCTGCAGGTACTCAGTGTTATCTGCTAAAGGGCATTTTCAGACATGGACTGGAATACTCAGAATAGGATCCGAGGGACCCCAGCACCTGCTAGCTTTATAAGGCTAGGGCTGACCTGATGGCAGAGTTGGTATTCTGCACATCCTCCTCCTCCTCATCCTCATAGTCATCCTCGTCATCTGAGTACTGCTGGGGTGGGCGGACTGGAACTCGGCTTCGGCCCATACCTGCTGCCAGGTCTTCCTCCTCCTGGGGCAGAGACCAGGACAGTCATGAGGGGCTGTCACCCACACTGGACATAGCACTCATAGCCCAAAAAGGCAACACAGCTCTTCAGGTTGAGCCCACCGAATCCCTCCAGGTGCTCCCCTTGGCTCCCAGGAAGGCTGCTACCCACTGACACTGTAGAGAAGCCTACTGAAATGCTTCTAAGAGAAAAATTGCCCTTACACAAGCCTTTATTTTGCTAGCAGAACCCAACCCATGGAGTTGCACAAAGGACATTCCCTAAATGTTTAACCCCACAGCCATGTGACTGGGTTTAAAGTTGGAGGAGCTCTCCCTGCTTCCCTAAGCTCCTGCTGTTTTGGAGGAAACTCGAATTCAGACCCAGGCAGAAGCTGAACACCAAGGAACCACATAGGGAAACTGCCACTGTGGCCTCTCAGAGTCTCAGATGAAATACTGCAAGGGTGCTCCCTGCTTACCTGCATGGGGGACTTGGCATAGTTGTGATTGTCTAGAAAGGCTGGCAGCCGCTGGACAATGGGGGTGGGGTTGGGGGGAATCCCATTGAGATTGCTTCCTGGAGGCTTCACCACCAGCTTGGGTTTGCTGGGAGGACTATGGGTCAGAGCTTGTGGGCATGAACCAGCTACCTCCTCCACACCATCTGAGACAAGGCAAGGAGCATAGGCAGGACCTTCAGTTGGATCCTCAAGAAAAGTCCAGAGTCTGCCCGATCCTGAGACACTGCACAGTTCCCCCTCCATTCCCAGAAAAGAACACCTGAGCCAGTTGGTGGAACGGGAGGAAGCTCTAAATCATAGTCCTACAGCAAGACTGGGAGAAGAATGAGATGGGAAAAAAGAGGGATGCAGAAAGAAAGAAGCCTTTAGAGAAAACAAAAAAGGGAAGGTACATTAGAGGACTCAGGGGCCTGGGAATGACAGCCTTTACAAGTGCCTTTTAGGGAAGGACTACTTTCCCTCTGTGTTCCGGAGAACTCTCTCTAGGGGAAGAGCTGCAGGCATTAGGCACTCAGGCCTCCGGTAGAAGTTTCTGTAAAACTGTACATCTACAGAAAAAGACCTGCTTTGCTTGGGCCTCCCACGTCAAGTTACGAGGGATGGCTCTAAGGCCCATGAGAGGTCCCCAAGTCCCCCCCCCCCCCAGTACCTGTGTGGATGCCCTCAGAGACTGCTGGGGCCCTGCCTGCCTCCAGCCCGAGGGGGGATTTGTTGCTGGCGGGCTTGGACTCCTCAGGCAGCTGTGACTCTTGAGACTTGTGGGTCTGGATCAGCTCAGGCTGTGTTACTCTAATCAGCTGAAAACAGAATCCAAGGCTTAGAGAAGGGAGGGTAGAGTCAAGCCTCCACCTTAGCTAAGGGCTGAGAGACAGCACAATGGCCTTGGTTTTAGCCATTCACAGGGAAATAAAACAGCCAAACCACAATCTTCTTTTAGAAGCATTTCTACCTTCCCACCCCCAGTTCTACCTTTCCCACAAGGAAGCAAAGGAAAGAAGTGGTTAGCTAAAGCCCAGATCCACAAGCGAGTGTGACTGGGAGTCAGAGATAGATGCTGCAGTGGGAGAAAAGCAGGGAGGGTTGGGTTGGGCCTAGGCCAGGCAGGAGAGGCAGCTACCTGCTGCAGGGCCTCCAGTACTGTCTGACGGTTCACCTTCAGCACATGCAGCCTGGCCTCATACTTGATCCTGCGGTCGGGCACCACTGCCATCAGGTTGAAGCGGATGTCGTGGTAGGGCTCCCTGCAGTCACAGCCGGAGCTGTGAGAGCAGGTCCCACCCTAGCCCCACCAAGGAATTGAGGCAAATATCCTGACAGGGCTCCCTGCGGTCACACCTGTAGCTGTAGGTATAAACCCCACCCCAACAGGAGGGGAGCAGCTAGCCATAAACACCAGGTACTTGAGTTGGTGCCCTCCAATGAGCTATATGAGGGGCCCATCAGGAACACACCTGGGTCACCCAGGGCTCCACCAAAGCTTGCCCCTCCCCCAGAGCAGGTCATGGGCAGTCCAGTCAAGAAATAACACAAAGGGTTGGAGGCCCAAGATCTAAGGCTGATCTTGCCAGATTCACAATGTCCTTGCAACTTACAAATCCCCTGGCTTCTCTCTGTCCCTCCAAAAGGGGACACAGCTTCAGAAGCATAGAGCAGGACAGGCTCAGGGACCTTACCCTGCAGTGGCGAGGCCGATACGCTCCATGATAACCCTCCGAGCCTTGTCTGTCCACTCCTCATCCTCTCCCCAGGGCCCTAGGGAAGAACAAGACAAGTAATCAGCAGGTGGGAAATCCTAAGTTTGGGCAGGCCAGGGATGAAAGACAGAGAAGTGTGATTAAGCCAGAGCCATGACCTAGTCAGGTAATGCAGTGCAGTGTGAAACCCTGGCCAGAATGAGAGGTCCTCAATACCCACCCTACCCCAAGCCACTGGGAGACACGCAAGAGGTAGAGAAATTCAACAGGCCCCCAGCTCAGGGTACTTACCATGGTCAATGGGGTAGACTTTCAGCCCATCCAACTCAAAGAGCCGGCCTGTGATAGGCACATAGCTGACAAAGTGAAACGCCTCCATGGTCCGCACCGCACTAAGGCCATTCTGCTTCTCAGGGAGATGACGTGGCTCAGGCCTGGGAAGAACAAAGTCAAGCCCCCACCAAAGAATGACACTTGCCCCTCTCCCCCCAATGACTTCCTCAGCCCCCACATACCTGGCATGGCTGTTATGTGCCTTGGCCAGCTCTGGGGCATTGCCAATCGCATATCCTTTGCTCTAGAGGCAAAAAAAAAAAATGAGGCCACATTAGAACAGCTTCTCAGGTGGGACCCTGGGCAGAGAGTAAAGTTTCAAAGAACAGGCCTGGAGGCATTCCAAGAATGTGAATCAGCACAGATGAACTTTCCTAAAGGGACAGTGAGAGCAGAAGAGAGAGCTGGAGCCCCTAAAAAGAGATGCGCTATTCTGGCTTTGCACAGTAATCAGTAGACACCAAGGAGAAACACAGCCTGGCAGAAAAAATACCAACAAAGAAGGATCTAACATGGTATCATTTAAATAAAGTCTTAGGCTAGAGATGTAGCTCAGTGGTAGAGTTCTTGCTTAAGCATGTATGAGGCCCTGGGTTAAATCCCCAGTACTGCAGGAAGAAAAAGAAGTTTCTTCCTTCCCGAAGTCTGTCTCCTTTCATGACGCTGGACCTAAAATAAATTATCTTACACAATTATGGATCAACAGTAATGTTAATGATTGCCTGAAAAAGAAACAAATAGTACCACATACCATATGGCTACATTACCAATGACCCTGGGGATCAGATCTGCACAGTCATCTGTGAGCCAAGATTAAGGCATGGCAGCCTACCTCAGGGCTGAAGCCTTTGGTGAATTCCTTCATGCGACTCAGGGTGGGTCCCAGGTCCACGTTGCTGCAGTTGAGTAGGACACTCAGCAAGGCATGAGTGGCACAAGAGTTGGGGATCAGCTGTGAAACCAAGAAGTCACCCAAATACAGCACCTTTCACCCCAAATTCCCCCAAGCCCATATTCACTGGGAATAGGAGTGAAGACAGGGAGTCACAACTGGACAACTCTCATCAGCTCCCCTCATCTGCACCCAACATTCTTTCATTTAACATGCAATTCAATACCCACAAAGTGTCTGGGGACATGGATAATGGTTTGAAGCACCTTTCTACTCTAAAGATGTTCCCTTTAATGATTAAGAGCTGGGTTCCTTCTGCCAAGGGGTTTCTATAACCACCACCCTTGGTATCTGCCTATCTCCTCCTGCCTTTCCTACTTCCACTTTCCAAGCAAAAACATGGCAGCATCCCACCCTCCAACCAAACACAGAGCCCAACAGACCTGGTGGGCAAAAAACATGTTATTCACAATATCATCATCAATCACAGATGTATCATCCACCAAGGTAGAGACCTTGCGACGAGATCTGCGCTCCTCGATCCATTTGAACAGGAAGATGAATCCATATACAGGGCTAAGGAAATAAAGGGCAGAAAGCAATCAGCATCCTCTTCTTTCTTCCTATATTCCTTTGCACTGTGTCATCACTCAGGTGCTCTTGCCATGACCCCAACTCTCCCTTGGCTTCACCCTAAAACTATATCCAACATGGCCCTTAATCCCCACACCCCAAAGGCCTGCCACAGGCAGAGTCAAACATCAGCTTCTGGCTGTGATGCTTCAAGAGTCCACCTAGTCTCCTTATGAAGTCTGTAGTTCTGCTGGTATTGACGGCCCAGAGACAGAACAAGGCAGAAACACAAAGTAAGGCAAGAACTCTATCTTGATGAGAAACTTAAACATCAACTCTCACTTATGGACTTAAGGACTGAGCCCCAGTAAAACCATGAAAACATATGAATATATCCATGCTAGTCTCTTGCAGGAAATGGAAGCAGACTTCTTAACCCAGTCACTGTAGCAGTCTCTCTACACCTCTATTCTGCAGGATCACCAGGACAAGACTCTGAATTTGGGCACCTAGGGGAAGCCTTGTCACACCAACCAATTAATACAGGAGGAGATTAAAGCCAAGGCACACATGGACACATAATAAATGAATTCCATTATTGCTCAGAAGGCACTATGTAACCTGGGGCTTCCTGCTACAAAAGGGCTTTCTGCTGCAAGACCAGAAAAGACAGCACCAAGGATGGTAGGGCTGAGGGGAGAGCTACTACCTAATGGGAAGCTCTGAGGGAAGACTGGGAGGGAGAAAAAAAAAAAAGCTTGATTAGGAGGGCACCCAAGGAGAAAGGGTGCTTCCGTATGGCATTTTACAATTGGGTTTCCTATACTGCTTCCCTTGAGGGGCACTCCTTCCCCACCAGTCGACAGCCCTCTGCGTGTAAGGGATGGCCCAACCACTCACCCCTGGCATTTACTCTGAAGGTCATAGATCTCCTCCACCTGCACCCCTTTCACACCTGTGATCCGGAAAGAAAAGTGGTCAGGAAGGGCAGCCCCTGGCTCTGCAGCGAGGGCGCAGGGACAGCGCGGGTCCCGCCGGCAGAGGAGGGTCTTACCGAAATCTTCTACCAGGAGGGTGAAGAGGCCTGGGTGGGGCGACAAAAGGAGGGGGTAATGGTCAAGTAGGCGCGTTCCAGAGCCATCTGGCCTCCCCAGCCCCCGGCCCACTCCTCACCCGGATCGCTCTCCAGCTCCAGCCAGCCCTTATTCATCTTCCCGCGGGGCAGCCCCTCAGCGCCATGTCCAGCCCCTTCTGACCCACCGCCGCCCCCGCCGGGAGCCCCCACCACCCCCGGGGCCCCTCAGCCCCACACACAGACAACGGGCCCGGCGCGTCACCCGCCCGCGCCGGCAGCACTGACGTCACTACTGCGCGACGGCCCGCCCCCGGGCTCTATTTCCGCCGGCAGGTCGCAGCCGCGGACACGCCCTCAGGGGCGGGCGCGCATGCGCGGGGATGGGGCGCGGCGCGACAGGGCGAGGCGGGGGCCCACGCTAGCGCGGAGCGGTTAGCGGTTTCCTTTTGCCAACGGCCGGTGTTGCGACGGTCCCCGTGGGCCCTAGTCCTCGTGGCCCGTCCTCCGTTTGCGCGCTCGCCCCCTTTGCCGGCGCAGTCACCGCGCGGGGCGGCCGCCGGTGAGGTAGCTACCACGGCTAGTGACAGCGAATAAAGCTCCCGGACAGCGGCGCCCTCAGCGACTGCTGGGTGGGCAGCCCCGGCCGGGAGCGGCGGCCCGTGCGCTACCGGAGGTGACCTCGGGCCCCGCACCAGCCGCCGGGCAGGCGCGACATGAGCCTGGTCTGGCACCCGCGGGATGCTCCTTGAGCCCCTTCTCCGGCTGTTAACTCCGGGGGACGGTTGTGGCCCCACCGACACGTGTTTTCCAAATAAATCACTGTTTATTCTTTCGGCGGCGGCGGGACCGAACACAATTTATTTTTTAATTTTCTCAAGCATTTACCCAGCATTTTTACAGTGAAACAACTTGGTAAGCGTTTCGAGGGAGCATCTGCTGGGTTAGGAAATGACGGACTGAGCAGCTTGTGGAAGCCCCCATGCGCCACGTCCTTACTGTTGCGTCTTATTACTACCAATGTGCACAGACTCCTAACCAAGGAACGTCGTGATCCAGCGATGCAAAGAACTGAAATTTCAAGGTTTATTTCTATTGCTAGATGGTCGGGATATCCCCAACAACTGGGAACTACTCCGTAGTCAATTACAGTGGTTCCTTTAGGGGAACAGAAAGGCTAGCGGGCCCTTTTCTCTTCCAGCCTGACCAGACCAGGCGCTTTGATTGAAAAAGAAGGCAACGAATGTCAAATTTTGCAAATATAGGCCATAGGTTAGAAGAGGAGACGGAGTAAGCACAAAGAAAGGGCGGGCAGGCTAGCCTTAGTCTTTTGAGCGGTTAACAGGCTTAATAGTGGTATTCATGCAGAATATTTCAAAGTCCCTGAAGAAATTTGTGCCCAGCCTTGATCTGAAATGGCGGGTACTGGAGTGTATGTGTCTGGAGTGACCTAATCCACCCAGCACTCCTAAGAAATGCTGTATCCTCCCTCCCCCCCATACTAGCCCTTCCCTTCTAGGGATGGATTTTATTTACCTGTGACCAATGAAAACTGTTTAACTTTGTAATCTTCTGACAGTGGTGGCAGAAGTGTGAAGGTGCCTTATCCTCTTTTGAGTATTTTTCTTGGCTTAGATCTAGACAAAGGTTGGGGCTGGTCAAACATCAGAGGCCATTTAAGCCTGATAAAAAGTAATGATAAGAGATAAGGGGGTGATTTGTCAGTGTTATTTCTTGTTTCTCATTAGAGGATATTATTGATTACTGCTTTTAGGCAGCCAAATTCTTAGACTCCTAGGAAAGAGCTACCTTATCTAGCTTTTACTGGGTAGAATTAAAGTACCCCACACTTGGATGCAAAAGGTCTCTTTTTTCCTGAGTTCTATCTCAATGCATTTAGTGGACAAAAAGAAGCAAAGAACCAGTGTACTAAGTCAAGCAGTGGTTCCAAGTTCTTACACTACTGTGTAATAGCAGTATAACATGTTGGCCTCTGGAGCCAAGGCTACTTGGGTTCAAATCCCAACCTGTGTTACTAACTCTCGCCTTGGGTAAGATTGTACCTAAGTCTCCCCATCTTAAAAATGGAGATAATAATAGTACCTAGTGCATGGAAATTTTGTGTTAACAATATAAGGTGCCCCAAACAATTCTTGACATAATTTAATAAATATTGACTATTACTAACATTGATACTGGATAAATCCCTTTTATTCCATCATATGGGTTGGGAGGTGAAATGCACTGTTGCCTTGATCCTGTAGAACTTGATAATCAAATGTAGAACTAAATTGCTGACCAAGCCTTATTTATATTTATAGCTGGAAGAGCCTGTATTGTCCTCATATTATAGAAGAATTAAAGATAGGAGAGAGAGGCAGCAGCTAATGAAGACTATAAAAGTAAAGAAGAAGGAACACCTAAGATTGAGGTAGAGTAGGTGACATGAGAGTTGAGAGAAGTTGTTCAATGGCCAGTAGTATATGTTGTACTTTTTTGCTCCTTTTGGCCTGGTTAGGAGGCTAGCATTGGGCAACAGTAAGGCACACACCAGTGGTCCCTGGAAACTGCCCTTTCCCTGTCTTCCCATTGCTGTCCCTAGTAGCAAAGTGCTGGCTCTGAAACTTTACTACCTAAATTCATATCATGATTCTGCTACTTGCTAACTGACCTGGGACAAATAATTTCCTTGTACATCAGTTACTAGTCTGGAAGATATGCATACCAATAACATCCACACTTTGTGTGTGTGTGTGTGTGTGTGTTGCTCGGGATCAAACCAAGACCTTGCACTTGCTAGGCAAGTGCTCTACCACTGAGCTATAACCCTGACTTAAACCCACTTTTTAGATTATCCTGTAGATTCATTGAGTTAATACATGGTAAAATGCCAAAATTTTGTGCTCAGTCAACTGCTGAGATTCAGAGTAGTTGGCAGGATAAACAGTAAAAGAAGTTTTACTCTTGTATTCATTTAGTCAACACAAGAAATACAGGCATTTGGTCCCTACCCTCAGATAATTTAGTGGATATGTTTTGTGCTTTCAAAAAATGTAAAATATGAAAAGAACTGGTATTTTAACCTTTAGATGTTTTAGTCCTTAATCAGATATATGAATAACATTTTAAGGGAAATGTTGTCAATAGGGTTCTCAAAGACCACCTTGCGCTTTTTCTTTCTCTTATATAGAAAATCTGCCAAGACTAGGAAGGTAACCCAGAAGAAGCTGTCTTCAGGGCCTGGTAAGAAAGACGAGGTTGTATTCAGCTGCTGCCTCTAGACACCAACACTGAAAACCATTTGTGTGGGCAGTAAAGTTGTTTTTCTCACTGTCAGTCCCACTTCCTTCTCAGGTTCTCTAAGATCCTAAAGAACTCAGGGTCTGTAATTTTTAAATGTTTATATTTCATGTCTAAATTTCAAAAAACAAGTTAATTAAAGTCACTTGAGACCAAAAATGTGAAGTGAATAGTTGCAGCCAGCTCTTTCAGCATGACTAAAATTATATCAAATCCTGACATACCAAATAAGACCTCATCCTAACCTTCCTTCTTGCCAACATGGCACTCTTCTCAATACAAATGGTCCCTGACTTACAGTGGTTTGACTTATGATTTTTTGACTTCACAGTGGTACAAAAGTGATATGCAAGCCGGGCGTGGTGGCTCATGCTTGTAATCCCAGCATTTGGGAGGCTGAGACCGAAGGATCTAGGTTCGCAGCCAGCCTCAGCTACCTAGTGAGGTACTGAGATCCTGTTTCAAAATAAAGAATAAGCCGGGTGTGGTGGCGCATGCTTGTAATCCCAGCATTTGGGAGGCTGAGACCGGAGGATCCGGGTTCGAGGCCAGCCTCAGCTACCTAGTGAGGCACTCCGCAACTTAGTGAGACCCGGTTTCGAAATAAAGAGTAAAAAATAGGGCTGGGGGTGTAGCTCGAAGGTAGAATGCCCCTGAGTTCAATCCCCAGTACCACAAAAAAATAAAAATAAAAAAAATAAATAAAGAATAAAAAATAGGTCTGGGGGTATAGCTCGGAGGTAGAATGCCCCTGAGTTCAATCCCCAGTACTGAAAAAAAAAAAAAAAGTGATATGCATTCATAGTAGAAACTGTACTTCAAATTTTGAATTTTGATCTTTTCTCAAGCTAGCGATATGTGGTATGATACTCTTTTGTGATATTGGACAGTGGCAATAAGCCGCAGCTCCCAGTTAGCCACGCAATCATGAAGGGAAATTACCAATGTTCTATAATGTGCTCTGTCATTAAGATATAATGTTTGGTAGGTTAAGTGTATTAAGTGCATTTTTTACTGACTATATTTCAACTTTTTGTGTGTGTGTGTGTGGTACTGGGAATTGAACCCTGGAGCATTCTGTCTCCAAGCTACACTTCCAGCCCTATTTTTTATTTTGAAACAGGGTCTAAGTTGATGAGAGTGTCACTACTTGATGATGCTGTCCTTAAACCTGCAATCCTCCTGTCTCAGCCTCCCAAGTACTGGAATTACAGGTGTGTGCCACCACACCTAGCTCTATATTTCAACTTATGAAGCGTTTATCTGGATATAACCCTTTCGTAAGTCAAGGCATCTGTACTTCTTGAACTTAGATGGTTAAATTCCCACTCCTCTTCCATTCTTAATGGTTTTGAGCCAAGCCTATAATTTTTAATGTTCATTCTTCCAGTTTGCCGGCTATGCCTTCAAGAACCTGGGGATCCTGAAAAATTAGGAGAATTTCTTCAGAAAGACAATCTCAGCGTGCATTATTTTTGTCTTGTGAGTATAAGGCCTCCCTTACTTTGAATGTCATGGCTTTTGCTATACAGACTATTTTTCCATCCACTGTCAGATTTATATTCTTTCTTTTAAAATCTAAAAAAGTATATATGCATACCTGGTATTAAATCTTGATATTATAAGGTATGTATAACTTTATTTATTTATTTGGGGGGGGGCACTGCAGATTGAACCTAGAGGCAATCTACCTCCAAGCTACACCCCTAACCAGATTTTATTTCTTATTTGGAAACAAGGTCTCACTGGGTTACCGAGAGCCTCGCAAAGTTGCCAAGGCTGGCTTTGATCCAGTGATCCTCCTGTCTCAGCCTGCTAAGTACTGGGATTACAAGCATGCGCCACCACATCCAACTCTAAGGTATGTATAATTAAAAGCCTTTTCCCAATATTGTAATTCCAACCTTTCTCCTTTCCTTCCCGAGTGACAATTGCTGTCAATTCTTGGAATTGCCCTTCAGTTATTTTTTTTCCCCAGTATTCTTTTTTATTAGGTATAATTTGCTTACTGTAAAACACACCAATTTAAAGTGGACAATTTCATGAGTTTTGATAAATGTATATTCCCTTGTAACCATCATTCTGATCAAAATAAATAACATTTCTATCTAGATAATCCCACCAGAGATAATCACTGTTCGTGTGTGTATGTGTGTGTGTATGTGTGTGTGTGTGTGTGTATGGTACTGGGGATGGAACCTAGGGGCATTCTACCTCTGAACTGTACCCCCAGCCCTATTTTATTTTTCATTTTGAAATAAGGCCTCACTAAGTTGCTGAGGGTGACTACAAACCGGCAATCCTCCTGTTTTAGCTTCCCAAGAACTGGGATTACAAGTGTGCACCACCATGCCTGGAAATCACTGTTTTTATCTAGAAATTATTTTTGCCTATTCTTTTACCTCAAATAAACTGAACCATATAGTTAATACTTTTTCATATCTGGCTTTCTTCTCCTAACACAGTATTTGGAGATTAATCATGTTGCATCTATAGCTTGTTCCTTTTTATTGCCTACCATTCTATTGTATGAATATTTTACAATTTGCTCATCTCTTCCACTTGTTGGTGGACATTTGAATTGTTTCTATTTGGGGACTATTGTGAATAAAGCTGCTGTCAACATTCATGTAGAAGTCTTTTTGTGAACATGTGCTTTCACTTCTCATAGGCAGATGTTTAGGAGTAGAATTATTGTTTGGTTTTCTAAATAGATGTTTAACTTTATGTGAAGTTGCCAAGTCATTTTTCCAAAACAATTGTACCAGTTTACATCCCCATAAACAATTTTTTTTTTTTCAGCACGGATTTTTATACATTTCTTGAGTACAACCGGGTTACATAGACATTTATGACATATCAATCATTGTCAGAACACAAATAGCACCACTTCTTCGTTTTCCACTTATAGCCCACATTCTTAACATAGCCTGGTCAAGCAAACTTTCTAGAATCATAAAACCATAATCCTTTAGGGTCATATATTTACTTTCTGAGAAGTGGGAGGGTCTTTCATCTACACATACTAGGTGCAATCTCCAGACTTTGAGACGCCAATGTAACCATAGCAGAAGAGTCAGTATAATTACTCATATATGCAGATAGCAACTGCCCGGGGGGAGAGGGCCCAGCTGGGTTCCCACAACTCCCCCGTTTTTATTTTAAAATGCACGAAGGACTGTGCCTGTCTTAGGTCGTTTCCTACCAGGTGCTTAATCTTACCCGTCATGGGGTCTCCATGAGTCATTCAACGAGCCCTGTCTTAGGTTGATATTGCCCTGAGAAAATCGAACCCGTCATTGACTACCAGGCCCTGTGCAAGGCAGTGCTTGCATTTTTATTCCATGTAAATCTGCTCATATACTACCATAGGCATTAATCACAAGGTGTACAACAAGTGGTAGAATGTATAAGCTTAAAATGACTATTGCTGCTAATCCAATAACTCCTCCCAGCAAGGAGGTAAACGAGGGTCAGGTAGGCACCAAGGATTGAAGCCGATTTACAAATGTCTTAGCTGTTTCTGCCACTTTAATAGAGATGGGCTCCCAATTATGTAGATCAAAAATCTCCTGGTGTAACTTTAAAAAATCCTTTTTTTTTTTCCCATCTTTCCCTTATTTGGTGCATTGTAATCACACATCTTTGTGAGGTACAAGCAAGTATAGGTAAAGACATCCATGCCCACATTTCTCATTTAACTCTTCCCCAATTCCCGCCCCACTCCCTCCTCCTCCCTCTTTCTCAAGGTCAGTTTAGTGATTGACTTTGATGTGTTCATGAAAGTACATCATGTTCATTAGGGTGTCCTCCCTCCCCCAATCACCTTCCGTTAAGTCAAATTCTTTGTTCACCCAAGGATTCTCCTTCTTCATCTGGAGTCCCTCTCCCATAAGCAATTTATGAGCGTTCCAGTTGAATAGGTTTTTTTTTTTTTTTTTGCCAAAGCTTGGTATTGTTACTCCTCTTAATTTTAGCCATTCTACTGGATGTGTATTGGTATCTTATTGTGGTTTTAATTTGCACTTCTTTGATGCCTAAGATGTTGAACTTCTTTTATGTGCTTATTGGCCATTCACATATTTTCTGTGATGAAACTGTCCATTTTAAAAATTGAGTTGTTTTGTCTTATTTTCTTATTTATTTTTTTGGCGGTACTAGGGATTGAACCCAGGGACATTCTACCTCCAGGCTACACCCCCCAGCCCTATTTTTTATTCTTTAGTTTGAAACAGGGTCTCACTAAGTTGCAGAGGGCCTCACTAAGTAGCTAAGGCTGGCCGCAAACCCAGATCCTCCTGTCTCAGCCTCCCAAGTACTAAAATTACAAGCGTACATGCCTGGCTACAAGTTTTTAATTTTGATGAAATCTTGTTTATCACTTTTTTTTCTTTTATGATTAGTACTTTTGTGTGTCCTGGGAAATCTTTGCCTATCCATTTAATTACTGAGGTTCCTTTTTCAAAATCAATTGACCAATCAATTGATCAATGGATATGTGGATCTCGATGACTTAATTATGTCATTGTGTTATATGTGTCTACCCTTAAGCCAGCACTACACTATCTTAAACATTGTAGCTTTATAGTATCTTGAAATTAAGAATTATAAGTTTTGCAGTCTTTTCCAAGATTCTTTTGGCTAGCAGGTCCTTTCTTTTTCCTTATGAATTTTATATTAAGTTTATCAATTTTTCTGTAAAAAAAAAAAAAGGCTTGCTGGGATTATATTTGGAATTGCATTGAATTTATAGGTAAATTTGGGAAGAATTGACAAATAATCCATGGACATGATATATTTCTCCATTTATTTGGGTCTTAAACTATATCTCTCAGCAGTATTTTATAGTTTTAATTAAGAAGTTTTGCACATCTTTTGTTAAATGTATTTCTAAATATTTTGTGAGCCAGGCTTGATGAAACCCCTCCAAATGTCTTATTTAAAGAGAAATGAGCCAGGCATTCTGGTACACACTTGTAATCTCAGTACTTGGGAAGCTGAGACAGGAAGATCCCAAGTTCGTGGCCAGCCTCAGCTACTTAGTGAGGCCCTCTGCAATTTAGTGAGACCCTGGTTCAAAATAAAGAATAAAAAATAGGGCTGAGGATGTAGCTCAGAGGTAGGATGCCCCCAGGTTCAATCCAAAGTTCCACATAAATAAATAAATAAATAAATAAATAAATAAATAAATAAATAAATAAATATTTGTGATTATGCTTTTGTAAGTGGTATTTTTATTTTCATTTTCTTTTTTATGTGTGTGTATGGTACTGGGGATTGAACTCAGGGGCATTCTACCTCCAAGCTATACCCCCAGCCCTATTTTTTATTCTTTATTTTGAAAGAGGGTCTCACTAAGTTGCGGAGGGCCTCACTAGGTAGCTGAGGCTGGCCGCGAACCCGGATCCTCCGGTCTCAGCCTCCCAAATGCTGGGATTACAAACATGTGCCACCACACCCAGCATTTTATTCTCATTTTTAAATTTGTTGCTGGCATTTAAAAATGCAACTTATTTTTGTATATTGACTTTGCATCCTACAATCTTGTTAAATTCACTTACTATGTAATTACTTTTTACTTCTTTATTATGTTGTAAATGACTTAGGATTCCCTGTGAACAAAGTCATGTTATGTAAATAAAGACAGTTCTACTGTTTTTTGTTTTGTTTTGTTTTGTTTTTTGTGGTACTGAGAATTGAACTCAGGGGCATTCTACCTCTGAGCTCCCCCCCCCCAGCCCTATTTTTTATTCTTTATTTTGAAACAGGGTCTCACTAAGTTGCGGAGGGCCTCACTAGGTAGCTGAGGCTGGCCACAAACCCGGATCCTCCGGTCTCAGCCTCCCAAATGCTGGGATTACAAGCGTGCGCCACTACACCCAGCTGACAGTTCTACTGTTTCTTTCCGAATCTTTATCTTTTATTTATTCTTTCTGCCTTATTGTACTGGCTAAGACCTTCAACCCAATGTTCAATAGAGATGGTGTGAGTAGTTATCCATGTCTTGTTCCCAACATGAGGGGACAGCATCTAGTTTTTCTCCATTAAAATGTGATGTTAGCTGTAAGGTTTTTTCATAGATGCTTTTTATCTGATCAAAGTTCCCTTTTATTCCCTGTTTGCTAAGGATATTATGAACGTGTATTGGATTTTGTCAAATGCTTTTTCTGTATCTGTTGAGATGATCTTGATTTTTTTTAATTAAGTTTGCTATATCAGTTGGATTCTTTTTTTTTTTTTTTTTTTTTTTTTTTTTTTTTTTTTTTTTTTTTTTTTTTTTTTTTTTTTTTTTTTTTTTTTTTTTTTTTTTTTTTTTTTTTTTTTTTTTTTTTTTTTTTTTTTTTTTT
>PVLC010005190.1:0-78407 GCA_004027655.1 Graphiurus murinus
ACACACACACACACACACACACACACACATACACACAACATACTATATTTTTTAAAACCCCACATAATGTTTAGTACTGTCAGGTGGAAAGTTCCGGGATCAATAATGCTTCATTGAAGCCTTAGATCTTTGGTCAAATGAGTGTTTAATACTAGTCTTTTCCTGATAATATGATGAAGATGGTTTGTGGGTTCTAAAAATTAGAAAAAATTAATATAGCTATGTAGTGGTTAATCACAACATGGGAAGTTAATACAGGAAAGCCTGCAGCAATAGAGTATAATAATTAAGATAGAGAAATTAAAATAGCATAGAATTTTCACCTTCCTCTCAGTTACTCAGCAGGAATGACCAATTAGGTCAGGTATTATATAATTAATTTTTATGAATCATAAGGGTATCTTTTCCTTAAGATTGTTTCCTCCTGATATAAGTTCATTTTGTTGTAAATATTAGACACTTGCTCCTTGCAAAGATTAACAGTCTTAAAGGTTGAAGTACTGGGTTTGAAACCACTGTTTTAAATAAAAGGCATAGGAATTACTTTGTCTTAATACTTTTTGATTTTTTGTCTTAATACTTTTCTTTCTCTGAAAGCACTTTACAATCCTGAGAAAATATCTTTAATGAATATAGAAAACATGCCCAGCCACATACATTGAAGATTTAATCCTTTGTACTGATATTTGAAAACTCAGTAAAAGCTCAGTTCATTCTTAGGAATTTTAATAGGAGTTATAAACAAATAGGTGTTAATATTGTTTATTTCAATACAAGCATATTCTTAAGAACACGGTTTGGCATACATAGCTGCCACCTTTCAGAAGTATTCAAGGAATGTTAGAAGCACAGTTTTACTCACCAAAGGCTGTTGTTTAAATAGTTCATGATTAGAACTGGTTCTCACTTGCTACTGTTTCTGAAAACTTTTTCATTTTCCTATTTTTATTTTTATTTTGTAGTTGAAATTGAACCTAGGGGCAGATGTTCTACCTCTGAGATACACCCCCAACCCTTTTATATATTGCTTTTATTTTGAAGCAGGGTCTCACTAAGTTGCTGAAGCTGTCCTCTAAACTGCCATCCTCCTTGTCTCAGCCTTTCCAGAACTGGGGTTACAGGTGTGTGCCACCAGGCCAGGCTTGCAAACTTCCTTTTTAACTTGTTTTTCTCATTTTATGTGTGCACATGTTTTGTTAACAGTACAAGAGCTTCCAACTGAGAATACTGAACACAGTGTCTTTCCTTGCTCAGGAATGATCATTCTACCATCTATGTGCTAAGCTTGGCTGAAACAAAGCACTGATCAGGCAACTGTGGAAATGTTTGTCACTAATTGTGAGTGACAACCTAATTAAATTGGGGGTGGGGTGAGGGTAAGGTGGGCAGCCCGAAGCAGATGATTTACCTAAACTGCGCCTCCTGTTACAGGGTATCTCATAGATTAAATAGGTGGACTTGTTTTTTTTTTTTTTCCTTAAAAGAAGTTTACATTGTATATACTTCATTATGTAGAGATTCCTTAAACGTTATCATCAAATTGAGTATTGGTGAAGTGAATGCATGTTAATAAATGTGGTTAAAACAGACCACTATTGATATATAATAATAAACCATATGTTGTTATTTCTTTCCATATATATATATATGCATCATAATACTTTCAGTTTTTGAAATTATCTATGTTATAAACAAAGTCCTTATAGCTTCACCCAGTAGCAATACTTCTAAAATAGACATGGAAATTCCCTTGGATAAATGTAAAACCTTCTTAATACTTATAAGCCTGACCTACCAATGTTTAATGGCCCAATCAACCGATAAACATTTATACAGTGCCTACACATTTTTAGCATTATTTATATAAAATAAAGAACAGATCTTATTTGCAACATAGGCTGCTACTTCAGTAAATTGAGTACTTAATTAAAAATTAAATTCTATTTGTGTGTGTGTGTGTGTGTGTGTGTGTGTGTGTGTTTGTGGTACTGGGAATTGAACCCAGGGTTATGCTACCTCAAGCTATACTCCCAGCCCTATTTTATTTTTATTTTGAAACAGGGACTCACTAGATTAATGAGAATCTCACTACTTGCTGAGGCTGTCCTTGAACCTGCGATCTTCCCAAGTACTGGGATTATAAAGTGTGTGCCACCATACTTGGCTAAAAGTTAAATTCTTCTCAACAGTTCTGGGAACTAAATACGGTATTTCATAACATGGTTTGCCAAAAATGTGTTACAGGCAACAAGATACTTTGCAAAAAGGAGATATGGGGCCACATATATTTGGAAAATACTTTATATGCAAAGATTCGAAGTACATATTTACTGTGAGTTTTCTAGAGAAATGACATACATGAGATATGCATAAAAAGCTAAGTTCTTCAGTAATCAAGAAGATAGAAATTAAAATAATGGTAAGACAATTTTTTTGCTGATCATATTAGAGATGTTGGAAAAAAGATAACTTTCAGTATTGACAAAGTTGGAAAATAGGCATACCCATAGATAGGATAGACACACATGGCTAGTTGTTTTGTAAACTGGAGCCAATTTTACAGCTGGTAGTATGTATAAAATATGTACATTTTGATTTAGTTTTTTTGATGAATTCAACCTAAAAAATATTGAAGATGTGAATCTCCACACACACACACACACACACACACACACACACACACATACACACAATTTTTTCCTGGGATATATTAATACTATGTGATGGGAGAGCACTTTTTTTTTTCCTTTCTTTTCTGTTTATATCTCTACTTCCTACTTTTCTTTTCATTACATCTTCCTTCCTTCCTTCCTTCCTTCTTTCTTTCTTTTATATACTCAGGGGCATTCCACCTACAAGCGGTATCCCCCGCCCTTTTTATGTTTTATTTTGGAACAGAGTCTTGTCTATGGACATACCACCCCGAATGTGCCTGATCTTGTCTACAACAGGGTCTTACTAAGTTGCTGAGGGACTCGCTAAATTGCTGAGGTTAGCTTTGAACCTGTGATGCTCTAATCTCATTCTCCCAAGTACTGAGATAAAAGATGTGCAACATCATGCCCATCTTATTTTCCACATTTTTAAGAACGAAGTTTGAAAAATATACATACACGTTTCTTGAAAAAGTATTTGACATCATTTAACTTAAAAACCTCATGGTTTGTATTTCTCCAGTTGCTAATGATGTTGAACATTTTTTCATATATTTATTGGTCAATTGTATTTCTTTTGGGAAGTGTCTATATTGTTTGTATCATACTGTGGTTCAGTATGATGTACAATTGACATGCACTAATAATATTTTTATTTTATTATTTTATTTTATTTTTGTGGTACTGGGGATTTAACCCAGGGGCATTCTACCTCCAAGTTATACCCCTCCGCCCTATTTTTATTCTTTTTGTGTGTATGTGTGTGGTACTAGGGGTGGAAACCAGTGGCATTTTACTTCTGAGCTACACCTCTCAGCCCTATTTTTAATGATTTGGAAAGAGGGTCTCAAGCCCTATTTTTAATGATTTTGGAAAGAGGGTCTCAGCCTCACTAAGTAGCTGAGGTTGGTCACAAACTTGTGATCCTCCTGTCTCAGCCTCCCAAGTACTGGGATTAAAAATGTGCACCACCACACCCAGCTAAAATTATTATTATTTTTTAAACTGCATGGTACACTCTATAACATTTATTTTTAACTGAAAATAAAATCAAAGCAAAAACAATTCAACTCTATGATGTGTAATATCCAATACTTTGAGCTGTACAGAATTTATTAAAATAGTGTGCAAGGAACCAGATAAAGACAGATATTTATAACCAAGTGAACAAAACTAACGACAATAAAAAACAAAGGATAGTTCAGACGACCCTCAAATGCTCTACATTCAGCCCACAAAGATGAACTTGGTGCCTCAATTTGCGGCATCGAAAGATGAGAGCTAACTCATTATTTGAAGAAACCACTTGAGGTGAATGGACATTCACAAAAATATGAAGCCAGTGTCAGAAGACTCCAATTTTTAACATAACGGAAGGCGGTGTTACTTTCATCTTCTTTGATATGTTACTTGTAATTTTATTATTGTAATGTTCATTGTTCTAAGACAATATAGTCTTAAGTGTAGAATTCTTAATAGTCTAAAGGGACAGGTTAAAGATAGTTATAGACTATTACCATTACCTGAAAGTAAATGTAGAGAAGAAAGGCTAATCAAGCAGGAGGGCAATATTTACAGATTTGGATTAAAATAGATCAGCAAAGAAAATAAGACATGATAGATTCAATAGACATGGGCAGTGATGGTATCCCACGAGAGACAAAGAGGAGATGTAAATGAAGAACAGTCATTTGTACCTGCTTAAAAAAAATCACCTAAAGTAAAAGTTACTATGTTTGTGGGAATGCTTATTTCTCAGGGTACGTATTTCATTTAAAATCAGATTAATGAATACAACAGACTATTTTAGTGACAGAGAAAAGCTCAATATCAACTCACAGTAATAAAGTAAAAAATAAAACTGATAAGAATAATATACATGAATATTATTTTTAAACTTATGTAAAGGTAATATCTCTAGACAATTTCTCTATCAAGAATGCCACAACATGTAGAAGTGCTATTTCATACCTTAAATGTGGAAAGTATTTTTTTCTTTTTTTTTTTTTTTGCGGTACTGGGGATTGAACTCAGGGGCGTTCTACCTCCGAGCTACACCCCCAACCCTATTTTTTATTCTTTATTTTGAAACCGAGTCTCACTAAGTTGCGGAGGGCCTCACTAGGTAGCTGAGGCTGGCCGCTAACCCGGATCCTCCGGTCTCAGCCTCCCGAATGCTGGGATTACAAGTGTGTGCCACCACGCCCGGCTTGGAAAGTATTTTTAAATAATAGGGGAACATTATATCACCTAGCTTATTTGACTCAAATTTCACAGTAATTTTATGTATGCTTATTGAAGAAATGCCACAATAGCATCTGAGGATTGAAATCAGGGCATTTTACCTCTGAGCTACACCCTCAGCCCTTTTTATTTATTTATTTTTATTATGAAACAGGATCTGACTAAGTTGCTGAGGGGTCTTGCGAAGTTACTGAGGCCATACTGAGGCCAGCCTTGAACCTGCGATCCTCCTGTCTCAGACTCTCAAGTACTGGGATTATAGGAATGTACCACCATCCTCAGTGCATCTGGTTATTATCTTCTCAATGGTCAATATAGTCAGTCAGTTTCTCTCTCTCTGCCTCTCTGTCTCTCTGTCTCTCTCTCTCTCTCTCTCTCTCACACACACACACACACACACACACACACACACACCACTTAAAATTAACTTGCTACGTTGCTTCTGGGACAGGGATCAGGAATGCTTCCCCATATTATAGACTAAGATCTACGCACAGACAGGGTTATGGTTTGGATATACAGTGTCCTGTGGAAAAGCTCATGGACGGGCAACACAAACATGTTCAGAGTGACATAACTGAATCAAACTCTAATCTCATCAGTAGATAAATCCATTGATAGATTAATAGTTATAATAGATTTGCTAGGTGTTATCTGTAGGCAGATAGGCTGTGGCTGGAGGGGGTAGGTCACTGGGGATGTGGCCTTGGCGACTTTATCTGTCCTTGGTCTCTCTGCTTCCTAACTACCATGAGCTAAGCAGCTTTCCTCTGCTGTCCTCTGTTGCCTTGGAGCCAGCTGACCATGCAAACAGTGAGCCAAGCCAGCCTGTCCTCTAAGCTGTTCTCATCAGGTATTTTGGTCACAGCTAAGAAAAACTAATACAGAGAAACTCCTTCCCTGAAGTCATACGTAGCACATGGAAGATGCATGAGCAGAATCAGAGTCCAAGATGGCCCCTCCTCAGACACCACGCTCTCAAAAAGACCTGTGTGTAACTTTCACCCAAACCATAGCTAAACATAATTCACTGCAAGGTAATTCAATACAAAAGTTGCCATCATAGTTTTTCTCAAACTTCCTGTATATCTATAACTAGAAACAATAGCACTGTCATTAAATCCGATTGAAAAATGACTAGATGGAAATAATCTTCAAAAAACACTTTGTCCTGAGTTTTAGAAAAATGTTCAAAGACTAACTGGATTGACAAGTACAGAATAATAGGAAAATAGCAAAGATTCAGTGAATCAATAATTTAAAAACCTACTTATGTTAGTAAATTTGGGTGCCTGGGCTACATAGTGGTTGAGGTAATAAGTGTCAGTATGTGGCTCATTTAGAGTTAACTGGAATTGAACTTGCTCTATTTAAGTCTGGAAAATGTTAGCCATAAAGGAGAACTTTCAGGAGATCATTGAGATATCTAGGAAGATGATGATTACTGGGCTGGTTTGGGCATAAAAAGTATTTCAAGAAAAGGCACTGTGTTAACAGTAAAACAATTTTGGAAAAAGGAGAGTACTATATTAACTTTAAAGTTGTTTTTATTACTGAGATTACTGAGTCTATGAATTTCCTAGGACACAGTATAATCATTTTACCTACTATTAAAAAAAAATTATACCTTAGTCATTTGTTCAACTGGGCACACCCTGCATAGACATGAAGAGAACACACAGGCTTATTCTTTATCTATATCTCCCTACACTCATTTACCATCTTCTTTCTTTGCCAAACACAGATACTGACCCTTACCATATTCTAGAATATGATAACAGTCTATTGTCAAATAGAATTCTATTGTGAAATATGCTATATTCTATCATATAAGGATTTCAATGAGAGGCCTCAAAGATCATAAATGGCTCTAACATGTCTCTTCATATATCTGCATATGAGAAGTGTCACAGTAGGGTTTGTCTCAGTTACCTGCACCTTCCCCTAGGAACAGGCCTGCAAAGTTAATATAGGGCCCCTTAGGCAGCCTGCAGGCAGCCTGAAAAAACCAGCATCAGTATAATCCTGCGAGGGGCTTTCTGGTCTGTTATCCATGGTTTAGAGAGCCAGGCTCAAGAAACAGCAGGCTATAAGGTTTGCTACGGTACACGTTAAAATGGCGAGGCTCTTCCTTCTAATATTTGGTTAAAATCATGGCTTTAAGTCTTCATCATACTCAAGTTATCATGTTTGAGATGTATGACCATAGCAGAATTTTAGTAAATGTGACTTTGGAAAAAACAAAACAAAACAAAACAAAACAAAACAAAAAAACCCCTTCATCATAGATTCTTTTATGTGTAGGCAGCATTTCTTTGGGTTATATTCTTAATATTACAGAAGAAAAAAATTACTTGAATTGTCTTTGATAGGAATCAAGACTACCTGAATTAAGTTAATTAAATGAATAAGAAGCAAAATTTATACTTTATAAGGGAATTTGCAAGTCTGTAAGCCACAGCACACTCTTCTCTTTAGGGAGGAGAATGTGGCATCAGAGCACATTAAATGGCATTTTTTAACAAGGACATGTATGTAGTGGGTGATCATGAATATTTATTGCTTACATTACAATGGTGTTGTTTTTGTTTTTTTGGTAATGGCGATTGAAACCAGGGGCTTTCTACCTCCTAGCCCTATTTTATTTTTTTTTATTTTGAAACAGGGTAATACTAAGTTGGTGGAAGCCTCGCTAAGTTACTGAAGCTGTCCTTGAACCTGTGATCCTTCTGTTTCAGCCTCCCAAGTACTGGGATCACAGGCATGTGCCACCATGCCTGCCTACAAGGTTTTATTTTAAAAGAGCTATTCACTTCAGGTTTAGTAGAATAGAATAAGCACCCAAGTCTATCACCCTTATCTTTCTTTTAAAAATAATAAAATTAATTCATTCATCTGATGATAGATACCTATACTGGTTTCATAATTTGACTATTGTGAACTGTAGTGCTATAAACATGGATATGCATATATCACTATAATATTCTGACTTTAATTCCTTTAGAAAGATACCCAGGAGTGGTATAGCTGGGTCATATGGTGGATCTATTCCCAATCTTCTGATAAACCTCCACACTGGTCTCTATACCAGCTGTACTAATTTGCAATCCTAACAGCAGTGTATAAGGGTTCCTATTTCCCCAAATCCTTGCCAGCATTTATTGTCATTTGTATCCTTGGCAATTGATATACTAACTGGATATACACAGCGTGATTTTACTCAGCCTAAAGAAGAACAAAATTCTGTCCTTTGCAGGAAAATGGATGGAACTAGATAATGTTATGGTAAGTGAGATTAGCCAGTTTCAGAAAGCAAACAGGTGTATGTTTTCTCTCATATGTAGAAGCTAGAGAGAAATCGGGAAACAAAAGAGACTTCAGATAAAAGAACAGAGACTCCAATGGAGTGACAGAAGAGGTTTAGGGGAGGGAGGAGGGGGGAGGGAAACCGGATGAAGGCAACAGTTCAAATAATGCTCTGTTCATTTACAAAGCTATCAATACCAATGTCAGTGACATGTATGGGAAGGGAAGGGAGCAGGGTGGGATCCTGAGGGAAACACACTAAGCAGTGTGTGCAGAAATGCTCCTATCACTCCATAACTCATTATGATGTATAATTACAATGCATCACTAAAAAGTATATTTAAAAAAAATAAGCCGGGCATGGTGGCGCACGCTTGTAATCCCAGCATTTGGGAGGCTGAGACCGGAGGATCCGGGTTCGCGGCCAGCCTCAGCTACCTAGTGAGGCACTCCGCAACTTAGTGAGACCCTGTTTCAAAATAAAAAGAATAAAAAATAGGGATGGGGGTATAGCTCGAAAGTAGAATGCCCCTGAGTTCAATCCTCAGTACCGCAAAAATAAATAAATAAATAAATAAATAATAAAAAAAATAAAATTATACCACTGATGGGGGAAAAAAGAAAATGAAAGGGTCCTAGTAGAGGAATAGAAAGTTTGAGAAAATGGGTAGAAAGTGAGATGAAAGGGCCTAGACTGAGAATCAAAAGAGTATGAAAGAGTGCAGCCTAAAATACTAGAAGTAAGCTCTTACTTTCCAGGGAACACACAGGGCAAGGGTGGGCCACAGTCCAGTCACCAGGGGAATTAATTAAAATCCACTATTGAGGACAGGCAGGCTGGTGAAACACCTACTCCTCCCACACCCTGTCCAGGTAATGGAGCATGCTTTCTCCCTGAATGGCTTTTGCCCCCAGGATAAAGTCTGAGAAGTACATTATTAGTCTAAGAAAACAAACTATTAGTCTGGAGAAAGCACCCAACATAAGTGGAGGAATTCGAAGGATGAGCAGAGACCCTTTAGAGCTAACTCCCAGCAATACTACAGGTTTTCACATGGTCGGCCATGCTGAGGCAGCAGCATTATCTGGGCTCTAGTGATAACGTGGTATGCTCAGTCCGAAAGTGAAGACCTAATGTGAAGTCTGTCAACACGTTCCCACTGAAGTCTGGAGAAGCTACTGTGGAAAGAAACCCACACAACCACACAATATTTTTACCCCAGTTACAAATCCTATTAATAAACCATCTTAATTCATTTATTGAACCAACAACCAGAAAAAATTAGATATTTGCAGAAAATCAACAGTAAAAAAAAGAATGAAGCTTAAAAAACCCCACAAAACCCTAATAATATAATAAGTGGTAAGAGATGAAGCAGATAATACAAAGAACACAGGAAAGCTTTAAGAATCTTCTAATTTGTATTTTCACAAAGATTTTAGTGGCTCCATAAAATAAAAACAACCTGTTAGCTGTTATTTTTTTTTTGTTGTTAAACAGTTATCACTTATAGCAGAGAATCAATAGATAGAAAAAATAGATATTTAAAGTCTATTATTTGAGTAATAAAGAGAACCATTATAAGAATTGAAAAATAACAGAATTAGCAAAAACGGGTGGTAGTGAAAAATTACTGAGTGTCACGTCTTTTTATAGCAGGGGGTCATTTTCTATCTGTAGTTGATGTATCAAAAAATGGAATGGTATATTTCATGTAATAAATACTGTAGGAATTCAGCAAAAACAATCAGTAAGTGGGGGTCAGGGAAATCACTGCTTTAATTCAGCTTATTTTAAGAGTGTGTGTAGAGACAACCAAAATGACCTGTTTAAGAAACATTTTGGAGGGAGAAAACAGGAGTGGAGTGGGTTACAGAGGGAAATAGAACAAGTGATATGTGTGTGTACATTTGTATCACTTTGACTCTATGATGCATCATTACAATGTACCAACACACACACACACACACACACACACACACACACACACACACACATACCTCAGAAACATCTAAACATCTTCAGGGCCCCTTTCAGTTCATGAACTGGCACATCAGTATATATTTTTGGGGTGTCTTTTCTTTTTTTTCCTCTTCTCTCCCCTCCCCTCCTCTCCCCCTGCCTCCCTCCCTCCCTCCCTTCCTTCCTTCCTTCCTTTTTCAATTGGCAGGGTATCTACCTCCCCAGTGCTTTCTATCTTTTATTTATTTAGTTTTTATTTTGAAACATGGTCTTGCTAAGTTGCTGAGGATGGCTGAGAACCTGCCATCTTCATGTCTCAGTCTCTCAAGTATTGGGATTACAGGAATTCACCACCACACCTGGCTGCTTAAATATTTTTCTAAAGACAAATCTATAGCAGTAACCACCAATTGTTGAATGCTATCAGGAAAACAATTTCTTCAGATACCAAAAGGTAATAGTTAAGAGAAAAATATGAGTTGTAAGTTTCTTGAGGGCAGTGAGTATTTTATTTTCTATTTTTGAGAGTCCTAACACACTGCAGATTATAAAAGGTGTCTTCTTCTGGGATTCAGGGAGAAGAGCCGTTTCTTACTATTTTGGGCTATTTTATATACACTTGTGGGGGTTTTTTGTTTTTTGTTTTTTTGGCAGTGGGAATTGAACTCAGGGGCATTCTAGCTCTGAGCTACACTCCCAGCCCTATTTATTT
Source organism: Graphiurus murinus (assembly GCA_004027655.1). NCBI lineage: Eukaryota > Metazoa > Chordata > Mammalia > Rodentia > Gliridae > Graphiurus > Graphiurus murinus. The sequence goes on from PVLC010005190.1 coordinate 10,880, forward strand.
GAAACAGGGTCTCACTAAGTTGCGGAGTGCCTCACTAAGTAGCTCAGGCTGACTGCGAACCTGAAATCCTCCTGTCTCAGCCTCCCAAGTACTAGGATTACAAGCATGTTCAACCACTCCCAGCTCTCATATACACTTTTTAAATGTTTTTGCAATATTAAATGTAATATAAGATGCAGATATTCTTTCTTTCTTTTTTTTTTGCAGTACTGGGGATTGAACTCAGGGGCATTCTACCTCTGAGCTATACCCCCAGCCCTATTTTTTATTCTTTATTCTGAAACAGGGTCTTATTAAGTTGTGGAGTGCCTCAAGAGGTAGCTGAGGCTGGCCGTGAACCCGGATCCTCTGGTTTCAGCCTCCCGAATGCTGGGATTACAAGTGTGCGCCACCACACCTGGCTAATTCATTTCTTTAGAATAATTGAAAAAAATGAATTCAACAATGGGTCTGGGACTAAGTAATTAAACAACTGATTGAGCTTAAAATAAATATTAAAGGATCTTTAAAATGAAGTGAGAATCTCAGAATCATCAATAAGGCACTAAGAAAGGAGGATTTAATTCAAACTCACCACATTAGCAGCTGAAGTGAACTTTGAGAAATTATTGCATAACTGGTGAGAGTATGGTCTCCTATACAGGTTTAGAAAATACTGTGTATTTTTTACCTGCCTTTCCTCAAGGTATTTTATTCACATACTCTTGAAACACTAATAATAGGAACAGTATAATCTAAATAGAGTGACAATTTTTCAAATTTTAAGTATTATAATGACAGTATGGATTTAAATCTGGTTTATTCAAAGAGTTATAGTTGGAACTTAATAAGAATAATGAGACATCTAAAACTTTAAAACAGGTTAAATAATAAGTAGATACTAAACTGAGCTTAAAATAGATATAGTTGTTAAGTCCTTACTATTAGTAGTACTTTGTTAGTGAAATTGCCTTTACTAGTATGAAATACGTTGTATAAGAGAAGTGCAATAAAAAGACATTTTGTGCTATTCTTTACAGTAAGCAAGGTTGTTAAAACACATTTAAGCATTAAATGAAAAACAATCATGTGAACTACTCCTTGATATCTTGATATATTCCAAATGACTGTTTTGAGAGAAAGCTCTACAAAAATCGCAGTTAAAGTGGAAATGAACCCAAATACTGATACATATTACCATTTCAGAATTAAGAAATAGAAACAGTTTAAGCTAATATAATATTTGGAAGCACTTTATTTATTTTTAAAAATGAATAAATTTATAAAAATGAAATGAAACCAAAGAAATATTTAGGCAGTAGCACTATCACAAGGCAATATTAAATGTATTATAAGATGCAAATATTGTTAAAATATATGTGCATATTTAATGCACAAATTAAAGTCATCAAGATTTCCATAAAGTGTCATTTAATTTAACAAATGGTAATAAGGTATTTATAAATGGAATCTTAATAGAAGAGTAAACACCACTAAAAATACTTCCAATAACTCACATTATAGTAAATCTTTTTATCCTCTCTATATCCTATGAATAATCTTTTTACTCCTAAAATGCTTATAGGACATATCAGAGACTAAGTGATATAGAGCTTTCTTTTTTTTTCTTTTAACTTCATCTTATTAAGTAGGCCATCTTCAGTTCAATTATTATGTCTATCTGCTATTTATGAGTTAGTAAGCAAAAAATTCAGTCAAGCAAGTCAGGTATATTTTGCAGACAAAACTCCAAAAATACTATATTATTAAAATTATTTTACTTTTAAATTCAATTTACTTAACATGGTTGATTTGTGCAGAAAGTTTTGCCCCTCTTCACACACAAAACAACTAGTTTAAAATTGTGATAAATATAGCCACGAAACATAAAGTTGTGTTTTCCTCAGCCTTTTAATTATTACATGAAACCATAAAGATCTGAAATGTTTTTTTAAATTACAAATGGATTTACACACTATCATACAACACATTAAGATACACACCTACCCACACCCACACTTTAAAAAAACAAATTAGAATGTTTATTTTTCAATAGATGTGCTTAACAACAGTATTTTCTTACACTTAAAAAAGCACATAAATTAACTGAGAATCTTGTTTAAATGCAGAATACAATTCAGTAGTTCCATAGTGGGGCTCAAGATTCTGCATTTCTAATAAATTACCAGGAGATTTAGGATGGCTCATGAATGTACTTTGTATAGAAAGGCCCAGGAAAAATATTTCTTAATCTTGACTAATTACAAATCATCTGGAGCACTTGGTAGATACAGATTTTCTGACCTTTTCACTGAAAATAATAAATCTGCAAGTTCACAGTGAGACTCAGAAAAATGTGTCCCCGACAGCTAAAAAAGTTTGGAAAACACTTTAAATTTAAAAGACTAGCCAACTTAATAAAAACTCTATTCTTTATGTCTTATTATATCCAAAAATCTTTACATATTTGAAACATTTTTCTTTGTCAGGCAGAAAAGAAAAAAATACAACTACTATTTGCCTGATACATAGAATAAACAAACTTTTAGATATTATTTACTATTAAATTTTTATTTAAATCTGTACTTACCTCCCGATTCTACAAATAGATATTTAGATTAGTATTATGAGTGACAAATGAAAACAAAACGTTTGATTGCTTTTTAGTTTGTTTCCTGTGGCACTGGGGATTAAACCCAGGGGCATTGTACCTCTAAACTATAACCCCAGCCCTATTTTTATTTTGAAACACGGCCTCTCTAGGTTAATGAGAGTCTTACTATTTGCTGAGGCTTTTCTTGAACCTGCAAATCCTCCTGTTTCAGCCTCCCAAATGCTGGGATTACAAGCCTGCGCCACCACACTGGGATGAAAGATTGCCTTTTAAAGTACCTAATATGAGCCAGACATTGTGCTAGAAACATTTATGTGTGTTTCTCATTAGATAGTACAAAATAATGAGATAATATGCCCCAAAGTAATCATAACCAAGCAAAGAAAATAGAAAAAGGTGGGGTGGCTTTCCTTCCATACCAAGATGTTACTATAGGGAGATGAAAATATCATCAGCAGGACATAAGGGGGACTCAAAGGATTTACCACTTTGGGTAGCAGGGAGGAAGCAGGTAAAAGCTAGAGGTGGAAAAGGAGCAGAGATATTTAGGGCAAAGTGAATATTTGATTATTTTTGAGAGCTGGTTAAAAATAGGGAGTTAAGACACATGGCAGAAGGGAGAGATTTTAGAAAAATAGCACAAATTCAAGAATGCCAAATAAGTGTTTAGACTGTCAAACAAAAGAGAAGATTTAATGAGAGTAAAGTGTTGGTTCAAGAAAGACAAGGAAATATAAACCGATAGGAAAAATATAGGCAGTTTTGGTCGTGACTTTTATTTTTTAATCATCAAATATTTGAGAGCAGGAATTGGAGCATTGCCTAGTAATTGTCAAAGCCTTTCTTGTGTTTTTGTTTGAAGTTGGGGGACTGAAGGAAAAAAAAAATCCTTGGTTCATAGCCAGTGGAGAACAGCAAAGTCAAGGTGTTGGAGGAAGCGAAGATCATTCAAATATTCAAACATTGTTCTAATGTGAGAGAGAATGTTCTGTTACAAAACCAGAAAAAGGCTGCAGGTGAGGCGAGGTAAGGGACACAGTCTGGAGTCAGAGTGATATAAGTTTGTATCTTGGCTTAATCAGTTCCTGAAACGCGACCTCAGTCGGATTATTTTAATTTTCAGTTATGCTGTTTCCTTGAGAGAAAAATTAGGTATGAATGGGTATAGTGAATATGACTGTAAAGGACCATGACACCTCAAAGAGTGGACTTTTGCCAGAGTGATGACTGTGCACGCTTTTCCTGAAGAGAACTGAAACAATCAATGCTTTGACCAAAACCCTTGTGAAAGGCAAAACAGAAAAATGATTTAATCCAGTTTGGAAAGCTTCAACAAACTCTATTAGGAAGTAAATGGAAAAGAAATAAAAAGGAAAAGACTCTGACTAGCATGCTAAAATGAATTATTGTCAGTAACAAAGGTGTAGGAACTATTTGCTCGAAAGACCTAGAAATGTTTGGAAAGCATTTACTCCCAAGTGTAAACCACCAGTTTCTGGAATTCTACTATTTAAGGTCCACTTGGTAAAGCAGAACTATTTATCTGCTGTGAGAGGACAACCATTTTCCTAACTGTTATTTTCGGCAATCCACTTAAAGTAAGTATAGATTTTTAGGCCATTCCCTGGGACCAGTGGAGTAGTGCAGACTTACGGGGAGAAGGTAGAGAATGAAGCCCCAAAGTTGGCTCTTGGACAGTTACATGGGAGCAATACAATGAAAACATGGCTGGGGGATGGTGGGAAAGGTGGGTGCAAGGCTCAGAAATGATGCAGAGAAGTCAGGAGGACACAAGGAAGTTTCTCAGCTATGGACTCCAAGGGCCAGGTCCCTAGCTGAACCTGTCATGGTTTTGTTTTCCTTGCATTTCAGATCCAATTTTCTAAATACAAAGAAGGGAAAGCTTTTTGTTTAAGGATATTACCTTGTCCTGAATATTACTAAATGCAGATTTAAGCAGTTAACCGTATGTATGTCTTAGGACAGTTTCATTGGCTGGTTCATTGGGTTGCTCTCACAATTCAAACCTGACTATACAGTGAAAAGAAGATGATCATAATATTTCTGAAAATATTTCACTCCTGTTACATATTCTGCTTTCCCTAAAAGGTTTTTTTTTTATCAAAAGTGAAAACTTTTATTAATTACCAAAAATTAACCAATTACTTTAAAAGTTCACAATCTTAATGTATTTAAATGTTTCATAAAATAATTAATGTTCTTTGGATTAATACTAATCCATCTTAGCTGTCGGAGGGAAAGGAAACACATTGTGACTGTGTTATTAGAGGCTTTTATGAGAAAATAGTTGCTAAGTTTTAACTCTAATGAGTAGCTATTCTTTTAGCTAATAATATCATCAAGTATAGCAAATATGATAAGAGAGAAACTGTCACATCCAGAACATGTTAACAACCACAATTCTTCCCTTCCCTTCTTTCACATGGTTTGTCCTGGAATTAGGAATTCCCAAAAGTTGATAGGAAGTTCAAATTTGTATGTCATGCCCCGGGGAGAGAAGGGCACGATGGTAGTCACAGGTGTATATATAGATTTATCAAGTAATATAAAAGAGGTAGTAATCTAGTTATGAGTTAGCTCATCTTCAAATTTCTACCTAGTTGAGATAAAAGTGGGATCTATTACATTTAAGAATTAATGGCCTTGAATGGCTTCCACCTGTACCTGCAATGCCATCACCCTCTTTCCTTCTTGCTTCAGATCCTGTTTCAACTCCCGATTCTTCCTCTTGCATTTTTAATCTCTTCATCTCCATTGGCTCCCTCCTCCCTAGACTTTCCTCCCATTTGCCGCCCTCTCAAGCTACAATTCCATTATCTTCCACCTGATCAGAATTTCCCCCAAACATACCCTTCCCAGTTACCATTCAAGCCACTGACAGAGTATATTCTGTTGAAAATACTCTGGCTAAACCTAATAGATTTATTTATTTATTTATTTATTTATTTATTTATTTATTTATTTATTTATTTATTATTTATTTATTTTGCAGTACTGGGGATTGAACCCAGGGGCATTCTACCTCCCAGCTACACCCCCAGCCCTATTTCTTATTCTTTATTTTGAAACCGGGTCTCACTAAGTTGCGGAGTGCCTCACTAGGTAGCTGAGGCTGGCCTCGAACCCGGATCCTCCAGTCTCCGCCTCCCAAATGCTGGGATTACAAGCCTGCACCACCACACCTGGCTCTTTCTTAACTTTTAAATAACCTCTTAACTCCTAATTTTCAAGTATCATCCTTCCAGTGTGGATGTTAAGGTTTAGAGGAGAAAAAAGAATAAATGGGCAGAGGACAAAGGACTTTCAGGGTACAAAAAAAACTCTATATGATACTCCAAAGGTGGAAACATGTAATTACATCTTTGTCTAAAGCCATAGAATACACCACACCAAAAATGAACCCTAAAGTAAACTATAGATGTGGTGGTAATATATTTCCAAAGATTTTTTTGGGGGTGGTGGGTACTGGGGATTGAGATAAGAAGCATTCTACCTCTGAGCTACATCCCCACTCCTTTTTATTTTTTATTTTGAAAAAGAGTCTTGCTAAGTTGCTGAGGCTGTCCTCTAACCTGCAATCCTCCTGGTCTCAGCCTCCCAAGTACTGGAATTACAGGCCCGAGAACTACTCCCAGAATATCTTTAAATAGGACAGTTTGGATATGTTACATCTATTCACTTGTTCAAAATTTTATAGAATTTTTAAGGTTCTTAAAAAATGGTCTTCAAGTTTTCAAATTTTGGTGCTATATATCCAAAGACTATGTATGCCAATATGTTTCTTTTTAACACTTCACCTCAGATAAGCCTCTCTCAACTACTTATTCCTAATTGTTCAGTACAATGATTAAGTCCTCACAGTTTTCATAGACTTTCCAGTCTTAAATTGTGTATTTCCCATCTTCATAGTCTAAATTTCTCACATGTAGGTGATTACTTATGATTTTACTGAAAAGTTTGCTTAGCATTGCAAATTACACATAGTTGATGTTCAATAAATCAGTTAAATGGAGCTGAGTATCAGGGGTCTATGTAAAAAGACTTTCAAGAGTGTGAAATAGATAAGTGTATAAATATAAGACCAAAAGAAGGGTTAATCAACGTGGACTGCACTGGTGTAAAGGTAGTCTTGTTGGATAGTAACTGAGTTGGACCTTGCATAACCAGTAGAATTGATAAAAGAGAAGAAAATAGGCTATAGAGGGATTTACAAAAATGGAATATGGCATGATTGAGAACAGAAATAGACAGACCAATCAAGATGAAGGCTTTGTTTATGAAATAATAGTAGATAAGGCTGAGAAAGAAAAAGGGCCCCTTTTTTGAAGTGGGTGTAGCATGATTGCATGGCTTAAGCTGTTGCTTTATTTAGCAGATACTTGAACAGTCACTAAAGACTGTACAGGTCAAAAGAAAGAGGAACAGGAACAGTCATTTATCCTATGGGATCCAAAACAAAACAAAACTGTATGTGCTAATTAACAGTGGTAAAAACGGATCATTCCAGATAGTTTGTAGGCTTTTCTAGAACCACAATTTCTCAGTAAAGGAATTTTGTACTCATTTCTATAGCTTTAAGTAACCAATTTACAATTGTTGTGAATACATTTTATAGGACATAACGTGTATGCTCTGGACTTAGTGTTTTTATCTAGTCAATCCAAGCTTCATCCTAGGCTTCACATATCAAATGTCTCACATTTCAATATTAGACAAAATTTCTTAACTTGTTTTCTTGATATTTCAAAGTCGAGGTACCAAGAGACCCACTAACAACTTAGCTTCAATTGATAAGACATAATTTTTATATGACAGATAGTAATCAGACAATCTGAAAACCAGGGAAGTTCTCAAGTTTTGAGCCTCTCTACAGAACGGCACTCTGTGTGTGTGTGTGTGTGTGTGTGTGTGTGTGTGTGTGTGTGTGTATGTGTGTGTGTGTGTGTGTGTGTGGTCTAAATAAAGAGAAAATGATTGTAAAAGCCTTTACATATTAGGGACTAAACTTGTAAATCTTGGAAAACAAAGCCATCTCACAGATCTGATTAAAACCTTTAGAAGTATCCTCAACAAAGCACTAGTAGCTAAATAAAAATGATCATGAAATCTATCTGGCTTTCAAAATCTTTTCTTAAACTAAATGTTATTAGCAACATTTGGAAGAGCTGAGTGAAGTCCTTATATGACTACAATTAAATACACAACCCCACAAAATTAATACATATGAAGCACATGTCAAGATGAAAGAATGGTTAGATCATTAGTAGCTCTTCTTGAATCTGATGAATAATAGAGACATATTAAGGAAGTCACCTCAATTCCTTGACATTGTTTTCTCAGTTATAAAATAAAGGAGTTGAATTAGCTCCATCATTCTATCAGTCCATATAGGATAACAATGTATGTTAGTTAAGACATCCTCCCCTGATTATTTTGCCAACACAGTAGCAGAGTAGGAGCAAAACAGAGTGACTACTCAGGTAATATATAAAGCGAGAAGGGTAGATCTCTTAAAAATACAGTCTCAATAGAAGAGAATATAATAGATGCATAACTTATATGTAAAATAGGAATAAAACAACAGTAGAGCCTGGTGTGGTAATGCATGCCTGTACTCCCAGTACATGTGAGGCTGAAACAGGAGGATCACAGATTTGCAGCTAGCTTCAGCAACTTAGCGAAACCCTGTTTCAACATAAAAAAGTAATATAGGACTGGGGATATAGCTCAGAGGTAGAATGCACCTGGGTTCAATACCCAATACCAAAACAAAACAAAACAAAAAAACAAACAAAACAAAAAACAAAAAAAACACCACCACCACCAAAACAAAACAAAAAGAAAAAACAAAAACAGTAGATTTCCATTCATATTTTCTTATTTTTATTTTATCTTATTTATATATTATGTTATAGAAACCTTAAGTTCCTAAACCTTTGAGTATCAAATTTTGATGACATGAGGCCTTTCTCTTTCTCACCACCCTGAAGTCTGTGAGGCCTGCTGGAAACAGGATTTCTGAAAGGCAATTCTGTCTGGAAGATTGTGGTACAAAGCCATTTTTGCTAGCTATAAGCATCGTCTTTGGATCCAAAGGGGCCATAGACCTCTTCTTATATTTGAAGGCATTTATGCCCAAGGTGAAACATAATTCTACTTGGGCAAGAGATATGCTTATGTGTACAAAGCAAAATACAACACAATTAATCTGGTTGCGAACCAAACAAAATCAAAGTTAAAATGGGGAAAGGGAACTTTGTGCCCATGGAAACAGGGCACAGTTCTGGCCAGGCAACCTTCCTGCAAAGCTACTAGACACAGAATCCCCTCATTGTATACTGATTCTGTACCTCCCAAAGATTTAATGAGAAGTAAATAAATAAAAGTGGATTTGTGCTCCACAATTATACAATCATGTGTGAATTATACTAATATAATGAGAATTTATCTGAGATATTTGCTTGATGCTTCCTCTTCACTGTAACCTATTTTATTTTTATTTTGTGTGTTACTGCGGTTGAACCCAGGGGTGTTCTATCTCCAAGCGACACCCCCAGCCCTTGTTATTTTTGTTTTGAAACAGGGTCTCACTAAGTTGCTGAGAGTCTCACTAAGTTGCTAAGGCTGGTCTTGAACCTGTGATCCTCCTGTCTCCCACCCCCCAAGTACTGGGATTACATGTGTGCATTACCACGCCCAGCTCACTGTAACCTCTTATGATGAAATTCTGTCACTCTCATTCTTCTATTGTCTGTTTTAAGCCAGATGAAATGTTTTACATATAAAATTCTAAGCTAAAAATAAGATTATTATAGTGTTACTCTTAAAATATTAAATATACAAGCTATGTAGTATGGACTGTGGTATTAAAACCAGTACTCTGTATTTGAAAGGTATATTATTTCTGCCAATATTGCAAAATATTTTTCTTTTTTTTTGCGGTACTGGGGATTGAACTCAGGGGCATTCTACCTCCGAGCTACACCCCCAGTCCTATTTTTTATTCTTTATTTTGAAACCGAGTCTCACTAAGTCGTGGAGTGCCTCACTAGGTAGCTGAGGCTGGCCGTGAGCCCAGATCCTCCAGTCTCAGCCTCCTGAATGCTGGGATTACAAGCATGCACCACCACGCCCGGCTTGCAAAATATTTTTGTTTCTTTTTTTTTCCTGGTACTGTGTATTGAATTCAGGGGCATTCTATCCCTGAGCTACATTCTCAGCCTTTTTAATTTTGAAACAGGCTGCCCTCACTAAATCGCTGAGGGCCTTGTTAAGTAGCTGAGGCTGGCCTCAAACCTACAATTCTCCTATATCAGCCTCCCAAGTACTGGAACTACAGGTGTCCATCACCACATCCAGCTTCTCCCATAATATCTTTCTTAAGAGGGAGCAGGAGGAGGGCCAGTGGAATGAAAACCATGACTCCAAGAAAAGGAGGGCAGGACCATGGCAGCGAGAGCCTAGGCATTTTCAAACTGTTCCTTGATGCTAAGTATGAATAAAATTCCAACTTGAAATCCTGAACCTAGTACAACGCTTTTTTTCATTACCTTGTCAATAATTTGAACCTCTCTGCATATGTTAATTATCATTATGATGAGGAATACAAGTAATCACAAGTAAACCACTGTGATTTCCTCTAAGTTGTATGATACATGACATGGTTGCTGTTTAAAAGAATTTTGATGTCGATAAGGTTTGTGAACTCCATTGACTAAAGATTTAAGTCTGGCATGTAGTTTCAGGTTTAAGCTTTAAGGTCAATGAAATCATGGGTTGCTTGAACTGACACTCTCTATTGACATTTTATGAAAGCTTCAGTTATTTAGAAATATTTTTGAAGCAAATAATATTGCTACAGGAACTGTGCCAATAATAAAAATTTGATTCCATAATTTGTTAATCCTGCGCATTACAAACAATTCATTTGCCTAATGAAAATTACAAATATAAAAAATTTAACTTCAGTCAAATAAATAGAAACGAATTGCAAATGGAGCTCAATAAAAATGCATGCACAGCCTTTATATAATTGATCATATATATATGTATATATTTATGTGCATGTGTATGCACAAGTCCTTATGATTTATGACCCAAAATGACTGTTTTCTGCATCTTTTGGTTATTATACTAAAATAAGTTGATATGGAAATATATATAGAACAGAAATACAAATAATAAACACAGAATGTAAATTTTCTTAAGTGATGTTTAGAAAAATGTAAGAACTGTAGAGTGAACCGCTAGGAGTTAGTGCAAATTATTTTTCATATGTGTAGAGACTTTTACTAATAGCTCATTATAAATACTTTTAAATGTGAAAGAAAAAAATACAGTCTGTTGTAATATGCACCATAAATTCACATTATTGCCGCATCTATATTCTAGTGTGTGTATCAATTTGTTTGATGAAAAATATATTAACAACAACAAAACCAGATAACTAAATAAATAAGCCTTTCATCAGTCTCTGATTTCTGCCATACAAATGCTTTGGTGAATCATCAAGGGGAGTAAATTATTCATTATAAATTTCAAAGAGCAGCCTCCATTGAAAAAGCTCTGCTACTGGTCCTTCTTGGAGTCAACATCAAGAGAATCCATGGTAATCTCAAATATTGTGATAAAATAGAAGGGGAGAGGCAATCACTTAGGAGAGTTCTCTAGAACACACGGAGCTCAGAGAGCACTATCGCAGCCCAGTGAGCTATGCAAAAATAACTACTAATACCTTGAATTACACTAGGAAAGAAAAAAGATTAATCAAGTAGTCATATACAAATATCAGATAAGGCTTTAAAAACAGAAACATTTATTCCATTTCAGATGAAGCATCTGGAAGGTTTTTAATAGCAGCCCTAAACACAGTCACTGTTTAGGACCTTACCAAAATCAGCTGAAATATAAGCGCTTGAAGTATTATATTATCTTCAGGTTTATTTTGTATTGAGGCACCAGAGTATCAATACCATCATAATAGTCAATAAAAGTCATTCACAATTAAACATATGGAAGTCATGAATCTAATTTATACTACTTCATGATAAATTCAAGTTTACACTACCCCAGTTCAAATAATTCAATCTTGCAACACAAGTTTTAAAAGACTGCTCAGAAAAAAAAAAAAAAAAAAAGATTGCCTTCTGGTTACTCTCTGTCAACACACCTATAATACAGGAAGGAAGAAAATAGAGGTTTGGAATGTAGTATCTTCATGTGCTCTAGTTGGATACATACAGTTGAGAAGATAATCATTATGTTGTGGTGGTGTTGTACTGGGTATTAAACCCAGGGGCATTCTACCTCCAGACTACACCTACAGCCTTTTTAAGTTTTGTTGTTGTTGTTTGTTTTGAAACAGGGTCTTGCTAGGTTGCTGAAAGTCTCGTTACATTGTTGAGGCTGGTCTCAAACATGCAATCCTCTGGTCTCAGACTCCCAACTACTGGGATTACAGGAGTGTCTGTAATACCATACCCTGCTATGGATAATCACTTTTTTTTTTTTTTTTTCGGTTCTGGGGATTGAACTCTACCTCCAAACTACATCCCCAGCCCCATTGTTTATTCTTTATTTTGAAACAGGGTCTCACTAAGTTGCGGAATGCCTCACTGGGTAGCTGAGGCTGACTGCGAATCCGGATCCTCCAGTCTCAGCCTCCCAAATGCTGGGATTACAAGCGTGCGCCACCATGCCCGGCTGGATAATCACTTTTCCTAACATATTTTAGCCCTGATTCCTCTTGGCTGCCTAAATGAGCACATCATTTAGGTATGGGGAAGTAGGTTTCTGACTCTTCTGCTTAGCTATCTTTTACCAGAAAAAGTCACAAAGCATTTTGATAACAATGATTTTTGTGAGTAAGTTACTGTTCAGCTCAAATTAATGAACATAAAGAATTTCCTCTCAGTGGGGAACACTGCCAACTGTTTTAGCTAGGACCTGAGGTAAAATGTCCGATGCCTTGTTTAGCATTAATACTAAACATATATTTTATTTCAAACAGAATGGCCCTTTTGTCCCAAGCTGGAGTATACTGATGTTACTACACACTCAACATCTATTGCACACTTCCTATGAGTTAATCATTGGGCTAAAGAACTTTTCAGGGTTATCAAATTTAATCCCCACGGCACCCTGTAGGCAAGTACTATTATTGTTCTAATCTTACAGATTGAGAGCATGAGGCTCAGAAAGGACAAGTAACTTGCCCAATATTCAATCGAGTAACTCCAGAGCCCCCGGGATGGATTATTTGGTGTTGGGTAGGGATATAAGTAAAGCCTAAAGAAAGAGATGAATTTGAAACAGAAAAAAAAAAGATTTTTAAAATCATCGCAATCTCTGCCAAAATGAACCATTCAGGAAGAAAATCACAAAAGAGCAAAAGGCCAGTAGGGGGAAAGATCTAATGTGATCAAGGTAACTTAATTTGAATGAGATATAAACCAGCTGGGCCAAGGCCAGGCAAGCTTCATTTTAGTTTATAGATCCAACATATTTTGTCCATCAAAAGATTCATTTGGTACAATGCTAACGGCATTAAAAACAAGACCTCAAAGACAAAACCCTAAGCCTTCAACTTAATTGCCTTAGCACTTAGTGCTAACAGGCAGACTCCTCTGTAACATAGTATTCATTTAGGTGTAAAAACCTGTGGGCAGGACTAACAATAAGATTATCTGCAGGTAGGTGTTAATGAGGTCATCTGGGCAGATGAGGTGTCAGCAGGAACAAGTCATGAAGTAGTAAGTGAACTTGGGGTACTATTTTGTGGTGCAGAAGCCAAAGATTGTGATATTCAAGATCTTGACAGTAAAACTATTTGATATGTTAGGGATATACATCCAAAAAGGAAAAGCATGTATCCTAGTAGTAAAGTGTGAAAGGAAGGTAAAATAAGTGGAGTTTTTTTTTTTTTTTTCCAGGTTAGTGTTAAAATAGACACCATTTGAAAATATTAAATTTGAAAAAAACAGCCTTGGAAAGTAATTTCTCACAATGAAGTGCCCTTACTCTCATACTCTTGTCATTTAAAACCAAAACTTTGAGAAATCAAAGTTATAATAAGAATAATATTGTTATTCTTAAAATATTAAAGGTACAACCTATGAATCCCAAATATTTCTTACAGATAAAACAGGCAGATAGAATTTGATTATGATTTTCAGGTACACATGATGTAAGTGGGTTCAGTTACTTCCCAGAATTGCAATAAGTTGGTGGAGGCACAAGAAATACACAATGTGATATTAGAGAGGTACAATATTCAGAGGATGGCTAATGTCTGATGGTTACTAATAAACCCAAACACCAGAAAATACTCCTCTGGAGTACATTTGTGTTGCATATTTTGTTAGTATTTCGAAACATCATCATCATTATTGTTACTACTACTGCTGCTGCTGCTTCTACTACTACTACTACTACTATTACTATTACTTTGTGGTACTGGGGATTGAACCCAGGGTTTGAGCTATACCCCAACCCTTTTTATTTTTTTGTTTTAAAACAGGGTCTTGCTAGGTTACTGAGAATCTTGCTACGTTACTCCAACTTGTGATCCTCTTGTCTCAGCCTCCCAAGTACTGAGATTACAGGCATGCATGATCATACCTGGCAACTCAAAACAATTAATATATGAAAGAGCATAGTATGATGGAATGCTTCCAACATCTGTTTTGTATAATATATATGATATTATTTATTTATTTAAAGGTAATTTGAGCTTTAATCTACATCTGGTAAGTATAACTCCCCCCCTTTTGCAATTTACGGCACTTATTTCAATCTCATTAATAAAGTTAAAGGATTCTTATTTTTTAAGAGAAGTAGGAGTGAGGAACAGTAAAAAATAATTTAATTTGCCAATTTGAAAGGCATGCTTGAAAATGCTGGCATTTTACGTGTAAAAGCTGGAGAACCATGTAAATGACATGTATGACATTAAGTAAACACTTTGACAGGCATTAGGTAAAGCCTCTTAAAAATTGAGAACTATTACAAGCTTCACAGTTTAATATCGATGTGAATTTCCTAGATGATAAAGGAATGTGGCTAGCTTCAGGTTCCCCTACTCCATCCTGTACCTTTCTTCCTCTTAGCCTGTCCGTAACCCTATGGTGCTCCAAACTTAGTAAAGTACCACTCTAGGATATTGATACTTTTAAAATTTAATGAATATTAAAAGACAGCCATGCCCATCACATAGGAATTGTCAACTATGAATAATAGATGATGTTTGTTTTAGTTTGCTTCTTGATTTTAAATCACATTATATAGCCATTTTAGTTTGCAGAAAGTTTATGTCTAGTGTAATCAATATAGGAAAATAAGCATCTACTTAATAATATTTAAGTAGTGTTTCCCTTGAGTTATAAAGCCAAGAAGCATCATTTGGTAAAGCCACTCGGTGACTAATGTGAAGCGTTAAGTGTGGCATGCTGCAGGGGTGGCTAGCACCTGCTATGCGCGCCACCTTATTCCTTCTCCCCCTGGCCAGAGCTCTCACTCATCTAATACTTTCTCTAGCTGAGGGACTAAATGGAGTCTCAGACCCATAGAACGACCTCAGATTCCTATTCAGCACAGCACTCAAGGCAGCCATGAACAATTTGGCTACCTTTGAAAAGATCAAAACACTGATGATCACAAACTTGGGCTATAAACTTAGCCTTGCCCTGCAGGAATGATATGGCCTCCGGTCAGCTACTTTCTTTCTCCATGTCTCATTTTCATTCTGGAAATATGTTAGTGAAAAGACAAAGATCCGATGCCACAGATTTCTTTTCAGAAGAAAGAGAATTTTTAAAAGTGGCAACAGTTTTAGTTAAAGAACAAACACAATTAGCAGTTCAGCGGGCATTCTTTGGTCTAAGGAAAACACTTTTTCCATTGAAATTCTTTTGGGGAAAATCAGTATCTATTAGGAATATGGTCCCATTCCTAGTGTATTACTTTTCAGGTATATTTTTGGATTAATCTTTTTTTATTAAGTAAAGGTATATTATTACACTTCAAGTTTACCTTCTATTTATTTTCCTTTAAACTATAAGGAGAATGCTTAGAAATTCAGATTGTTTTTTACTTTCACTTCAATTTAGTTACATTGTTTCAACAAAACTTAGATACACCTTTTAATTTTTGCTATTGTTTTCCAAATATCACTATAAAGAAAACCTAGGAGAGTCAAACATTTTAGGATTAAAATGAGTAAGACCCATGCCAGATCATTTTAGATCATCACAAAACCTCCAAACACATGACTTATTACTAATCCTCTACATTAACTATTTCCATAGTAAAATATGTTATCGCTGTTCTACTTCTGAGTTTATTTTGCATAACAGCTAATATTTTAAAAAGTTTCATATTTTCAAAAATAACAGTAATCCATTATTAATTTGTCAACTGTTTTTGTTGAAATGCATTTTTAAAAACTGGTATGGAATCATATGTTGTGTTTATAAGAATCATGTTTTGCATTCTATCAGTTATAATTAGGAAAAATTATATATAGGGTAATTACAATATATTTTGTGTGGGTCAGTTTAGAAATCCTCTACCTTTTTGAGACTAAACAGTTACATTGATTTTTGAGGAAAAAAGTAGAAATTCTAGATATTAAAATACATGACTTTACATATTTAGAGATTTTCTAAGAACATAACTGGGATTCATGCTAAATAGAAACATTAAGTTGCTCTATTTAAAAATTCTGGAACTCACATTTCAGGATTACTGTTCATTTCCAAGGCTAACTGGTATGTGAATTTGGTCACAAAAGCAATTTTCACTGAATAGTATAGTTCAAAGTGACAAGTTATACTCTACTGGGAGAATATACACACACTACACACACACACACACACACACACACACACACACACACACACTTTGCTATACCCTTATGCAACTTTACACAATAAAGAATGACAACTTTTGCCTAAAATATATATTGGATAAAATCATAATCTCTATTAACTTATTTTTTTAAGTATCAGTACTCTCACCAAATTTTCCCTAAACAAGAAAAGTGTATGGATACTGCAGAATTCATATAATCAAGGTGAATTTTAATGCCATCAACACATGGAAACTGTGAACTGTATATTTGATGAAATATAACTGAAGTGAGAATACAAGAAGCAAAAGAAAAGCAACTAACTATGACTGTATGTTAACATTAGTCATCCCTTGATTATCTGCACCCATGGCATGGATTGGCTATGGAAAACCACAGGTAGTCTATTTAGGGACCAGGTCCATGGCCTGTGCTTAGTAGCTGAATTTCTAATTGCCCAATGTAACTTACTGCAAATGTGTTGTGAGGATGCCCATCACCAGAAGAGTGGCCACAGACACATAATTTTGTTTCTGGAAGCAATTCCTAGATTAAACAAAGAGAATCAGGAGTTGGCTTCTTTTGTTCCAGTCTTAAGGCTTATGCTAATAATGTACATTATCATTTAAAAAATTACTTGGGGAGGATTATTATCTTGGTAGGTCAACATAGAAATGACTGTTCCATCTTTGTCTCACATTAGTATTAGCAGAGATTTTAAAAATAGGAATAATTTAGTAAATGTAAGGTTGAATATTCAAATCATAATGAATTAATCAATGACCAGAAAAATTTACTGATTTTCTATCATGATCCTGCCTTAGGAACCTCAGTTCCCACTTCTAAACTAGAATTATGGCCAATGTTTATAAATAATCCCATAGATTTAAACAACACAAAAATTTTGGAGTATGGAATGCTGTTTGTCCTTAAAACTCAACTATCTCCACTTAATTCTGAAAAAGCTATCTTCTGACTTAAAGTCAATTATAACCAATATCAACAAACATAAATATTGCCTTGCCATACAACATGAGGACAATCACAATAATTTCTCTAACTAAACTGCTTTGGCTATGCATTAATATATGACAGTTATTGCCGTTAAAATATACCTAAGACTGTGGAGCTACACTCCATAGCACTGCTAAAACCTGTTGAATTCTGCCATTTGCATTGAAAACTACTCTCCATACTCAAATGTATAGTTTGCATTTTTATCTGTAAAAGCAAAGTGATTATTTATTGATAAATGACATGGAATGTCATTTTTTACCTAAGTAGCATTAGACATTTCAAAGATTGTGTCTGAAGGGCAAAAGGATTACACTGCATTTGAATAGACCATGTGACAACACATCCTTAGACTTCATGTATGATATGAAAGGATGATCCCCATTCATAAGATACACAAGGGAAATTATAACTATACCAGGAAAGAAGAAAAGCAAGGAGGGACGTGGTAAGGGTGTCAGGGAGTATTTGTAGTGGTTTGATGCATGTAAATATTACATCTTATAAATAATTCTTTTCAAATACATCTCTGAAGTTCAGGGGCTCTGTTTAAGAAACGGATTGTATATGCTTTACATGAGTATATGCCGTTTTCTTCAAGATAAGAGCAACATTAATTCAGACAGGAAAAATGGCTTCCCAAAGATCCTCCTTCCTTCTATTTCTTATGAAGAAGTATGTCACCTGATGCTGGCAGATGAAAACTGAGGGAAATGTTCAAGTTATATTTTACTGTCAGAATCCAACAAACACGTTTTCATCTAAATTATTTTGTCAACAGCCTTGTAGTACCCTTGCTAACCTTATTTGGCACCAGTGCATAATTAGATACACAGGGGTGTGACTCCAATTGAAGGTGTTGGCATTGTAGCACTCTGTGAAAATATTAACTATGAGGTTAACTCCAATTTTCTCTTCTTTAATTAAATGCACATGGTACTAATGAGGTAACCTACTGTTCCTTGATAGCACTAATTAGCTAAGAGGAGAGTACACTCTCACACTGCAATTTAAACCTAAAAATAAGGTTGAAATATGCTAATTGCAGGCAATTTAAAACAGTACAAGTTGAAGAACTAGTCATAATAAGAGAAACTGACTGCTTTACAGCTAGGCAGCTGTAACTTTGGTTAAAATCAAAACAAGCTACACAAATTTTGGACTGCTATTTAGCAAGGTCATAAGCATCCTTAAAAATGAGATGTTACTCCATACCATAACAATAAACCAGAGAAACAACAATAACAACAAAACCTTCAGATAGAAACTCATCAACATAAAACCAAAATAAGGGCCACAAGAATGCCAGAACCGCTACAGCAGTATGTTTAATGATGAATATTAAGCTCTACAGATAAGCCATCTCACTTTAAACTCTTTCAAGAGCATCCCAATTAATACAATATTATAATTCCTATCTCAGAAATTAACAAAACATGTGGAGATACTGCAGAGCTGCCATTATAGTCAGGTGAGAAGGGATGCTAGGGAGGAGTCTCAGCCCATTAGGAGTACATGAACAGAAAATTCGGAGACAATGTACAGTGATGAAAATATACAAAATATATGATGGAATAGAAAGCTATAGTTACTTTTTAAATGATACAGGTGCCAAAGTGCCAGAAGGATTTCATTATAAGAAGGATGTTTTCACTAGATTTCTTCTATTGTTTTGGAGCTCTGGGATGGAAGTAGCCTGAGGCTTCACTGTGAGTGAGAATGTCCCCTATTCTAAGCTCAAATGACTCAGAAACATAATTTAAGTAGATCTAAGTATAATCCAAACATGTCTTCTTTAATTGTCTACTTAAACATTTTCAAAATATTATTTTAATTGATAAACATAGAGGTAACTGTCACATAAAGCAAGACTCTGAAAGACCTTCTCAATTATCAAAAAACAGTTAGGTTTTGATGGGTGCAAAGTATATTTTCAGTAGTTTTGGTTCTCTAAAACCCATGACACATCTTATTTTTATTAACCAGAAACTGTGATTAACCAAAACGCTCCTGCCAAATCATTCCTGTTACGATAGGGAGAAATAAAGCACATTAAAATGATACTGTCATTAATCTATCCACAGGGACAAGAGACATAGAATTGCCAGTGCTCTGGGCTCATAGTGACATTTTCCTGCCCTTGTCACTTTGCATGCAAAATATAAGATACAACAGTTAAACAATCAAAAGAGTTGAGCAAGCAATAAAAATAAAGAGTGAAAAAGCAAAATTTGTGAAAAAGGAAGGTCAACCGAATCTTAAGTTTACTGAAGAACAATAACTTAGAAGAAAAGCAACACGTTTGAAAGGCAAAGGCTTTTTAAGTAATTCCCAATGAATAATTCTTGGAGTTAAAAGTATGTGAAAATAAACTTTGCACAACCATTAGCCCGTCATCATATCTTGCCAACACGTTTGGTTAAAGAAATTGTGCTTTGAAAAACCCACCCAGTTTCTTCTTGTAACTGCCCTAAAGCTTTCTACAACTGAGAGACAGAATGTTGGCAAGAGATGCTAATAACCCTCTGACCAGCCAGCTTTCGCAGACCCATGAAGTTGCAGGTCTGCAAAGAGCAGCAAGACGAATGCAATCAGACAGTCACTTAGAAATGGGTCTCCTGGAGGCAACCTGACATAGTCCAGCAAATCACAGGGAAACACAATGTGAATGGATGTTTTAAGTGTTTGCATCTGTTTCGAATAAGTACCAAAGAACCTTTTAACAGTGAGAAGGCCAGGACAATGTACTGGAATGGGCTTTCGACATTAACTTCAGAAGGAATCTACATTTCAGTTAAACATGGATCATTGTAATTTTCTGTTAAAACAATAATGAGTAAGTCATTTAGCGCTGAAAATAAGAATACTGGCTCTGGAGACAGTCTGCCGGGTTCAGATTCTGACTCAACACTTAATAGTGGTGTGACCTTGACCAAGATACTTAGCTTCTCTTGGCCGATCTCTTTAGAAGGGGGGTAATAGGCAGTATCCTCACAGGACTATAAATATAGAGTTGTAAAGTTCTTAGGACAGTTCTGGTACCTATAAGCCTAATATTTATTAACAATGAAATTAATACAGCTATCATTATTGCTTCAGAATGACACTTAATTTTTTAAAAAATATGAACCACTGAAATCATGCTCTATATAAAACTTTATTACATACTATGAAGGATGCAAAAATGCCCAATACATTGTATTTAAATCACTTTCAATCTATTCATAGACTTCGCAATACCAATCAAAATCTTGAATCAAGTATTTTTTTTTTCTCTTTAGAAACTTGATGCAGCAAAGCAAGATTCTATCGTGGGTAGGTGTGTTTGCATCATAAGAAAGAGAATATATTTTGTAAAGTTGTTGTAGGTGTTTTTTTTTTATAGAAAAACAGATGTTATATATTGATCTTTCCTAAGAAATGAAAATGTTTTAAATAATAATTTGTTTCCTAAAGTTGATGAGAGGGTATTCAAATTTTTCTCTAACAAATGTTTCAAATTTTGTGACTTATGATATTCGAGATAAAATTATATGTGAATGACATAGTGGTCTCCACTTTGAAAGCACGAAAGGAAAATTTCAAGAAATATGGATTTTTTTGCTTTGTATAAAACAGATTAAACTTCAAAACAACAGAAAGAATAAATGGCTAGCTGGGTTCTGTGACATACACTGTAATCCCAGTACTTAGGAGGCTGAGATAAGAAGATCACAGGTTTGAGATCAGTCTCAGCAACTTAGGCCCTCTGTAACTTAGTGAGATACTGTTCTTTTTTTCTTTTTTTAAAAAAAGGGCTGGTGGTATAGCTCAGGGGTAGAACATCCTTGAGTTCAATCCCCAGTACCAAGTATTAAAAAAAAAAAAAACAGAAGAAAAAAGTTTGATTGGACTTTCTTCTACTGCAACTGTTTCATTCTTTGGTTTGGTTGTCTGTTTTTAGACTATTCATCATACTTGGTGAATACCATTCCCAGGGGCTTGTGATATTGGGTTGTATCAGGATGACACATGCTGGCTTTGCAAAATCACTCTACTTTATCCTTCTCTTGCCTGTCTCTGAAAAACAGATTACAAACTGCATGGACCTGACAGAGGAGGTGAACAAAGAGAACTGGTGTCTGGAAAGCATCAGTGTTTAGTGTTTCATAAGCCTAGGGGATCAGAGTAGTTGCTATATTGTTTGGAGTTGGTCAACAAGAAGCAGGGACCAAGTACCCTAGAGAACCAAAGCAATATGGGCATATGGCCAAAGAATTTTCATTCTTCATTTGAAGTAGTTAGCTTTGCCTCACTTCCTTCTGTGGCAATGACAGACTCAAAAAGTCCTGTAATATTGAGTCCTGTAATATCTTTAATATTGTAATATTAAAGATCATTTTAATAACATTTTAATATTTACTAAATATATGAATTATTAAACATACTAATATTTATTAAATTATTATTAAACATCTTAATTAATAAATATGCTAATATTTATTAAAATTGAGGAAAATAAAGTCCAGGCAGTTGAAATTATTTAGAAAAAGATATTTATTTATTTATTTATTTAAAGGCCAGTAAGCATGGTATATTCTATTGTACAGGTTCTCAATGTTAGTATGTAGAAGAATCTCAGGAGAAGCTTGTTACAAATGCAGATCCAAAGCTGTGGTCCTAAAGATTTGGATTCAAAATATCCAAGCTGGGGTGTAGGGATAGGCATCTCACAAATGTCTTGGTGACTGTGACTTAGAGCATCAGTGATCTAGCTTCAAGAACTTCTTTACTCTGTTCAAGACATTCTTCATCCATTTAGTCTATTATTCAGTCAGTGAATGCTCAGTATCTACTATAAACCATATACTATATCCATGGATATGAAAGGGAATTAAAATTGTCTTTGCTTCCAAAGAAGAGTGGGAAAAACAGCCTTGTAAATTAGGATACAATAAAATAAGTGTCATTTTCAGGGACCCCAAATATTTTTGTTTTTGTTTAGTATCCTGAACCCCTTTGGCAATTGGGTAAAACGTTAAAATATCTGTCTCAGAAGAAAATATAATTCCATAAAAAGGATTAGAATGGAAAGCTATTATATTGAAATTTTATTTTCAAAATAGTTAGAAATCATATTTGTGAAGTATTAATAAGTGTGCTTCCTTATTAATGCATTAAAATATAGTGGTAGGTTTAATAATCACTATAATTTGGAGTAGAAGTAACATAAGTAATTTTTCAAGATATTTTTGTCAACTGTGATGAGCTATGAAAATATCTGCAATTTCTTTTGGTGACAACCTCATAGATACTGCTAATATTACTGCTGGGGTTTGTTGTCTCCATTCATAACACAAGAAAATATTGAATGTTTATTAGAGAGGAAAATGAGAATACTTTTTGCCTTCATTTGAGTTCACAGACCTCCTGAATCCTATCTAATGATCACAGGTTATGACCCTCTGCAATAGAGAGCAATATATTGCTGAAGAAATAAAAAGAACAGTTTGATCACATTTAAAGAAGGCATTTTTATCTGATTCTCAAAGAAAGGGTAGGGATTTATTACTTGAAAAAAAAGTGAGAAGGAAGAAAGGGAGAATCCAAAGTGTTCAGGAGCGTGCCTCAGAAATGTGATGGTCTTGGTATGGCAATATGGAAGGAGGACAGTAGAGGTGGTAATGTTACTCCAGCAATAATATCAGTAGTATTTATGAGGTTGTCACCAAAAGATATGACAGATATTAACTGATTATCTGTGTCTTAACTGATTACGGCTCAGCGTGGATGGCTCTTGACTATACAGAGTTTTGCATATCAGAGAAAGAGAATTTCTATTATGTCCTATGCAAAGGTTTGTGTTTTTTTTGCGGTACTGGGGACTGAACTCAGGGGCAATCTACCTTCGAGCTATACCCCCAGCCCTATTTTTTATTCTTTATTTTGAAACCGAGTCTCACTAAGTTGTGGCGTGCTTCACTAGGTAGCTGAGGCTGGCCGCGAACTCGGATCCTCTGGTCTCAGCCTCCCGAATGCTGGGATTACAAGCGTGCGCCACCACGCCCAGCGCAAAGGTTTTTTTGTTTTGTTTTGTTTTGTTTTTCAGAATTTTTCAAAGGAGGTAAGTGGAAAGCAACTAGCTGGAAGTCTATGCTGCCTAAAGATTCAAGGGATGATTGCTTCTGGCATGAGCTGAAGCAGTAGCCATGTATTGAGAGGATGATCACTTTGAGAAAAGGCTGATTTTAGAGGATGTGAAGATTACTTGAGTGAATGAGTATGGCATGAAGGATAAGGAACAGTCAGGGATATCTCTGTTACATCCCTAACAAGGTAAGGTGATACAAAGACAATGTTAAGCAATGGAAGGGAATTTGCATCATTTGAAAATGCTTAGAGGAGAAGGCAGGGTACCTAGGTAGATGGTTCTAGCAGACCTTTGAGTATACAAGCCTTAAATCCAGGATATAAGTCAGATATACAAGACTGAGAAGAACCACTGCACTAGTGGTAATACTACGGGAAGTAGAAAAGTTCCAACAGTGAGACCATCTAAAGGGATAGATCTAAGCTTGGGTCCTGGTTTCCATTCCTGGGAAGCACTGGATTTATGCTGATGCTGGACTCCACCTCCATGAACTTTCGATTTAATTGAGTTGGGGCAGAGGCTCGGCATATTAAAAAAAAAAAGGGCAAATGATAATGTGCATCCAGATTAGCACCATTGATATCAAAGTTGAATAGAAAGTTATGGACAGAAGATGAAAAAAGACAACAGAAGACAGAGAAGAGAAATGGTCAGAAGAGTGGCATCAAAAGTTTCAAATGTTTTGACAAGGGTCCAGAAAGGGGGAATTAAATACAATTCTTTCAGGTAGTCAGTGATAGTCAACAGAACTATTCCAGAAGGGTAGACAGGACAAAAACTGAACTATGATATGCTGAAGAAGGAAAAAAAATTTGAAGTGTAAAAAATATTTCCAAAGTTTTAATGATGAAGGAAAGAAGAAGGACTTATGATCTTGGATGTGGGGGTGGGGTGGGGGTGGGTGGGTACTAGGGATTGAACCCAGAGGAGTTCTACCTTTGAGCTATACTCTCAGCCCTATTTTTGTTTTTTATTATTATTATTTTTAAAATTCTTGGTGCATTGTAATCATACATCTTGGTGACAGGTTGTTAGATGCATACATGTACACATCACTCATTTAGCCCTTCCCCAATTCCCACCCCATTTCCTCCTGATTGACTTGATAAGTTGTGAATGTACATCATGTGCATTAGGGTGTTTCCCTCTTCCCCTCTCCTATCTCCCTTAGTTAGGTTGCCTTCTTTACTCATCTAAGGTTTCTCCTTCTTTGTCTGGAGTTTCACCTATGTCCCTTTTTCTCCTTAGCTTCTTCATGTTAGGGAGAACATCCAACTTTTCACTTTTTGTGACTGACTAATCTCATTTAGCATAATGTTTTCTAATTCCATTCATTTCCCTGCAAATGACATAATTTTGTTTTTCTATAAAGGCTGAGTAGAATTCCACTGTGTACATATCCCATAGCTTTGTAACACATTCATCTGTTGATGAACATCTTGGCTGGTTCCATAGTTTGGCAATTGTGAATTGTGCAGCTATAAACATAGATATGCATGCATTAGTCTGGTAGTTTGGGTTCCATTCTTTTGGGTAGATACCCAGGAGTGGTACTGCTGGGTCATATGGTAGATTCATTCTCATTCTTCTGAGGATCCTCCATACTGTTTTCCAAAGTAGTTGCAGTAATCCCACCAACAATGTGCTAAACTGCTGAGGCTGGCCTCGAATTTTCAATTCTCTTGTCTCAGCCTCCAAAGTATTGGGGTTACAGGCATGCATCACCAAAGCCCAGCTGGTGTTTTTGTTTTTAAAAATGGCAAGAATTACTAAAAAAATGAATGTGAAAACTTTGATGATACAGAAGTAAAAATGTGCAGCTGGTGGAACGAAGTCCTGCAAGACATGGGCAGAGCAGGGATAGGTCGAGATCTTACTGAGATGCAAAAAGAGTATCACGAGAGAAGCCTAAGTAAGTTGGTTTTAGGAGAAGAGATGAGTGAGGCAGAGAAAGTTCCTACCTGGTGGCATCTAAATTTTCTCTCTGAAGTAGGAGGCAAAGTCACTGAGAATAAAGGGAACACATGTGATACAGGAGCTTCAAGGCACAGTGAAAGCTAGTAACTGGTGTAGGGAGAAGTACAGAAAGGTGTTCAGGGACCAGTGGAATGACTGCTAGACAAGAGAGCACGGGGCTTATGCTAAGTACCGGAGTTGCTTACATTCAGCAACTCAAAGTGATTTCAAAGGACAGGTCCAAGTTTTATGGAGGATATTGTGAAGGAATTCATTCATGAACGTTTATAACTTTTATGCCTGTTTTCTTCATGGATCAATGTACTGTATTTAAAAAAAACTGTATATTTGAGTTGGGCATAGTGGCACACATTTGTAATACCAGTACTTGGGAGGTTGAGTCAGGAGGACCACAGGTTCAAAGCCAGTCTCAGTAACGTGGCAAGACCCTCAGCAACTTAGCAAGACTCTATTTAGTCTTAGCAAGACTTTATTTCTTATGTTTCCACATAAGAAATAAAAAGGGCTGTGAGTATAGCTCAGAGGTAGAATGCTTCTAAATTTAATCCCTAGTAGCAAACAAGACAAAAAACAAACAAAAAACTACATTTACTTTTATTTGGTAAACAACAAACAAAACTGGTACCATTCACTGGTAATTAACTCCATGTAAAAAACAAAATTGACTTAGAAATTGATATTTCCTTAAGAGAGGAATTATTCAAACAAAAATGCAGCTAATATTATATTTATTTAAATAAAAAGCAAACAAGTAGATTGGCACATTGCATAGATGGAGGTATAATTGTGTGAAGTTATTAATCCTCATGCACATATTTGTTACATGGAACGATTTCCCTGTAGTTCTCTGCTGCCTTCAGTTTCCTTGGTGTTGAAAGAATTAAATTCTTTGAGAGGAAAATTGTCAAAATCAGGCTACAACCTAATAGCAAAGGAGATCAGTGTTTCAGTAGAGGGCATTTCCTGGTTTTGCCTACCCAGCATCTATTCCTCTTTTGGTAACAGCACAGTACTTTCCTCTGGGGACCACCCTCATTCTGTACCCCATGGTATGCATACTGGCAGGATTCACCGAGAGTGAGTGGTAGTGCAAGCAGGACAATCAGACACCCTCTTGCAGGAGCCAGATTCTTGAGGTTTGTAACAGCTGCATAATAATCACAGTGTCTGGGACTTCAGGACCACTTTCCTTACATCCTACTCTGCTTGCTATCCTGAGACTAGATTTTTGCTGAACTTTTCCTTATATGTGGGAGCAACCCTATATCCACTGAATGGTATTCACTGCTTTTTTTTTAAAGTCTTATGTCCATTTCTGTTACTTGAAGAAACCAAAATACAAACTAACAAGACTACTTTAAAATATAAATCAGCGACGACATGTCAAAATTAGAATTAAATATCAATAGCTTCAAAAATAAGTTTCAGAGCAAATTTTAGTTATCATCCATTTTTATGGAGTAGAACAAAGATAAGCCTGAAAGCTAAGATCTTGTCCTCATTTGTCACTGTTTGCAATTTTTGTTTCTTTGTTTAGGTACTGGGGATTTAACCCACTAGTATTTTACCCTGAGCTACATCTTCAGCCATTTTTTTGTTTTTATTTGGAAACAGGGTCTTGCTGAGTTGCCCAGACTATCCTCAAACTTTGGATCCTCCTGCCTTAGCTTTCTGAGTATCCAGGCTTACAAGTATGTACCACCAGGACTGGCAACTGTTTGAAAATGTAAGTAATGTAATCATAAATTACTGTTATGATTTCAGTTTTATGAATACTTCTTTTCCTCTCACTAAAATGC
Source organism: Graphiurus murinus (assembly GCA_004027655.1). Taxonomy (NCBI): domain Eukaryota; kingdom Metazoa; phylum Chordata; class Mammalia; order Rodentia; family Gliridae; genus Graphiurus; species Graphiurus murinus. The sequence continues at coordinate 38,260 of PVLC010005190.1, forward strand.
CAGCTTAAACAATCATATGTTATATGTATAATGTGCAAAACATAATGAGATATGGACAAAAGAGCAAAATAAAACAAGCTGCATACAAAATATCAATACTGGCACAGTATCTTAATGCATTGATTATTGATAAGCATTTGCACGTTAAAATTTTGTCACAATTTAAGATTATCTGCTCATTCCTTTTTTCTTGTTCAATAGACATTAAACTTCTTTTAAGTAGATAGTTTTTCTGGGCACAGTGGCACATGAGTGTAATTCCAGCTCCCGAGGAGGCTGAGGCAAGAGGCTCCGAAGTTCGAGGCCAGGCTGGCCAATTTAGTGAGGCACTGTTTCAAAATAAAAAATAAAAAGGGACAGGGATGGGGATGTAGCTCAGTGACAGAGCTTTCCAGGGTTCAGTCCCCAGTGCTACAAACAAACAAATATAAGAACAATTTTCTTTTTTAAGAAAAGAAAGGCTAATATACATTTAAAAATTTTAGTGTTTGTTTAGTGATTATTATTACCCTAATGCAGATACAGAAGGTATTTGGAGGATTTGAGTTTTAAAAAGTATTTCATATTAATCAATTAAATTCACTGACATTCCTAAAATAATATTTTAAATTATTTTTAAAATGAGTTTTTTAAAAGATTTTAAAAATCACTAAGGAATTAACAAAGATTACAGAATATAACAGTGTCAAAGTCAGATCTTTCACCCTGTTTTTAGTCAATCCGCTTCTGATTCACTTCAGAGAGCTGCCGTCATAACTGGCACTAATTGGCACCCTTGTTAGACGTCTCAGCAGAGAAGTCAAGAATAGAAAGGATATGGACACCTCTCACCCAGAGAGCCCAGCGTCTCCACAGGTAAGGCTGATACCAAGGAGGGGGCAGGTGACCTGGCTGCTGTCTGGGGGAAGAAAAGACCTACACCTCTTCACTGAGGACATAGACAACTTGGATCTCCAGGGATGTTAATCAAGTATCTTTCATGTTTCTAAAGTCAGGGAAAAACAAAAGATACACATGCTACTCCCACCACTGATGTAGTTGTTACTTTCATAGAACGTGAAGGCAGCCATTAATAGGTATTTCTGCATTGAGATATTCCTGCAGAGTACTGGTGGACTATTTGGTTTTTGCTTACTGGTTGTGTTTGAATTGTTCAACAGAGTATTTTAAGCTCTTTAAGAAAAACAAATAGTAAGCTCAATTTCTCGTACACCTTTGGAGAGTAGAAAATAAAATTTTAAATATGTAATTATTTGATAGATAAAATGGAGATATTATATGCATTGCCATCTCACTTCTGTGGATCATACAAAAAACCATCCACTAGGTTAAGAACCTGGATATAAAATATAGTAGGAGTCACTAAACACAAAGACTGAACAGCTAAATCAGGAAGACAAACTACTAGCCATGGGTATCTTGAGTGCCAGCACAGGCATGTGCACAGGCTGAGAGCAGAGAGGAGAGCACTTATATGGCAAACAGGAAATTTTATTAAAGGCTTTAGACTGGGTGACAATGAATGGACAGAGGTCTACAAATGGGAATGGAGCTGCGGAATCTTCAAGAATCAGACTACATGAAGGCTTCAAGGTATAGGTCCCCCTGGTGCATTCAGAGATGTCCAGACAGTTCAGCAAAGTTAAAGAGAAGAGTTCTCATGAAGAGAGGGTGGCAGGGATGAGGACAGAAAGAGAAGCTGAAGTCAGATCTTCACGAACTCTAAAGGTAGCAAGGTGGCTTTTATGCTCCTCAAATTTCTCATTATTAAATTTGTGCACTGCTAGGCACAGTGGTGCATGCCTATAATCCCAGTATATGGGAGGCTGAAGGTTCGAGGTCAGTCTCAGCAACTTAGTGAGGCCTTGTTTCAAAATAAAAAATAAAAGAACTGGAGGGGGGGTAGCTTGGAGGTAGCATGCCCTTGGGTTTAATCTCCAGAAAGTATGTACAGATGATAGAGATAGATGATAGATAGGTAGGTAGGTAGGTAGATAGATAGATAGATAGATAGATAGATAGATAGATAGATAGATAGATAGATAGACAGACAGGTGGATGGATGGATGGATGGGTGGGTGGGTGGGTATATACCATGCATTTTTTCTCTTTAAGGATAAATGAAGCGTCAAATGCATAAACACCTCTGAGGTATTCACAAGTCCAATTAGTGTCATACTGATGAAGGAACTGTGACCAATGCAGAATGTCACAGACATTCTTATAAATTTTTATGATGGCAAGAAACAACTATGTTTCCCTGAACTTCTCCCTCCTCTTTCTTCTGCTCAGTTGCTTTACTATGGTTTTATACGTGTGTTATTCCTTAATATTCTTTCTCAAATTCTTTTGGTGCACTAGTAAATTATAGTGTATTTAAAGTTAGTTCAGTATCAAAATTCTGCTTTTGAAAAGAGACAGTACTAAAATCTAACCGGTCTGAACTGTATTGCCATTAGAGGTAGAAAAGCAAACTTACATTTTGTACTCCCAAAATAAGCAGATATTCATTTTCAAGAAAGTTTTGTAAACTAAAGAAGAAAATTTGGAAAACAGATGATCTCAGCTCAATTTTATAAGTTTGAACTACAGGAGAGTGAAAGGAATATTTAAAATTTGGGGTTCAAAAAAGGGAACACTTTGAACTATATTTAACTGGATATTGCCCCTTTCTTTGCTATTTGGGGCATTCAGAATATAATTTTACAGATGATATATTTTTCTTAATGTGATTTTCAGACTATCTCTAATGGAAAATGCCTGGTTAGGATTAAGAGACATAGTACAGATGTTAAACCACATTTGTATGCAATTACTTCTAAAACAAATGCCAGGGTACAGAATCCATTGAAATGGCTCTCAGGATGGCTGGCATGACATATTATAACAGCTTCCAATCTGTGAGTAAGTCTATATTCTAAATATTTCAAAACAAGATACTGAGCACAAAACCAACCTTAGATTTTTCACCTTGACTCATTGTTCAAGAATGTATGAACATAGGGTCTGAGTCCAAGGATTTAGAGTAGACATTTAGTATTTTTTTAAAGGAAAAGTCCTTTTTATTTAATGCAAAATTTTTGTATATTTATTAATATCAGGCATTGAAAAAATAAAATTACCACCAAATAAGTGGAAATAATTGAAAGTACAGAATAAGATGGCATAGTGACAGACTGGATATATTGCATAGCATTCAGCTTGTTCTGGAGGCTTTTCCTTTAAAAAGCAATAAAAAGTATATAAAAGATATTAATTTTTTCTTAGTAGAAATCTCACTTTAGCTGATGGTATCACAAAGATATATAAGCATCAAGCTAGAAGAAACTCTTATTCAAAGTATTCCTTAAGTGCATTTGTCACCAACCTAATCAGAAATATCAAAAGCAATGAGTGGTAGGAAAGAAGGAAAACATTCATTGCTTTGCTTATACAAGCCATTGTGTTTCCATAAAGGCACGAACCCTGGATGTCCTTGGCAATTGTGGACTGGGCAAGGCCTTTCCTGTAATTACCTTTCGGTGATCTTTTCCATGGGAATGTATTTTCAGATAAGGACCCAATTCAATGAATGAAGCATGAAGATCCATCCCTACATCTATTATATGTCAAAACAAAACTCTGCATTCTACTATTAATTTCTCCATATTCAGAAAGTACCAGTCTCTCTCTTACTGTCTGCTTTACTCCTCAGGGGGGAAGGATTTAGATCACGGTCACCCCCAGGGATGTATGAGGAGCCTGGAGGACACGGCAGTTCCTCTTCTGATCCCCGCAGGGAAAGCAGCAGCTCTTGGATCAGCTACTTTTTATCTGCTGTTGGTCTCAGTGGCAGCTCCTTTTCTTGCCAATAATGGTAAATGACAGACTCTTTAATGAGGGACAGAAACGGAAAGTTGTGCTTACAGAAGCTTATCTCATTGGAATCTCTAATTATGATTTGGCCCCTATCAACCTCTTCCCCCTCTTCACTTTGTTGAGAGGCAGAGAAGAAACCTAGAGAACAAGGACCAGTGATTTTAAAATAGCACTCTTTCCAGCTATAAAATCTCTGAATATGTGACATGAAAACTCACACAAGGCCAAGAAAACTCCAGTGGTAGTCCATCATAGCCAACCACTTTTTCTTTCATATCAAAAGATTATTAAGTGTATTGCTGGGTAAATATCTAACTTCATTACTAAGTCCCATTGTATCTCGACATTGTTGCCCAATGGATGAAGTAATGGAGTATCAGAAAGAAGGGGCTAAAGGGAGTCAGTGTCATGCCACTGAAATCTTTTCATGGTAGTGATGACAGAGATGCCCTTCATGGGGGAGTCCATGTAGTTCCCATTCCTTCTCTTAAGAATCTCAGCTCTATCTTCACCAGAAATCAATAAACTTGGGTTCCATACAAGGAAGACATTCAAGGAAAGATAGTAATCAGTTTAATACCCTGCCATCCTCCTTTTTTGATCGAATTTTCCAAAAATGAAAATTTTGAGATATTTTCACTCGCATGAAAAGAGACTATATGTCATCATTGATAAAATGGTAACAGACACACAATCTGGAATTATACTGACTTGAATTCACAACCCAGCCCAAACTGCCAGCTACTTGACTTTAGAGAAAGCAATTTAACCTCTCTAAGCTTCATTTTTTTTATTCTATAAAATGAAAAAAACATAAAGAAACGCATTACTATGTATTTACTGTAAGCTCTGAATATATGCTAGCAAACCAGAATAAAATAATAAATGCTCAGAATCTCTGTTTCATTAGAGGAAAAATAAAAAGGACTAAGAAAGAAATGGAAGCATGAGAAAAGTGACTTTCAAAATATTGGTGGTTGATTCCTTAGTTGTTTCAGTCGTAATCATCCACTTAGACAGAATAACCGAAGATGCTTGTCCCTAAAGGGCTTAGATGAACAACTTGGGACAGAGAGGAAGCCCTTTTATGAGAACAGGTGTTTGAACTGTAACAATGGGCAAGTACAACATCATTGCACAGAACCACGAATGAACTTAATACTAAAAGCCTCTATGCACAAAACATAGTTTAACATATCAACATTAGTATTTAAGCATTTTAAGTATTAAAATAAAAATAAAATATTTAGATATTATGAGGCAAAATTATCATTAAAATAAATGTAATTTTCCCAAGAATATAATTCTTGAGAGTTTAGATCCATAAAGGTGGAAGCTAAAAAGAATTCTGAATTAGAAAAGATGGGTGGAGATCAAAAAATATCATAGTAATCATTATATGCCACAATGAAAAAAAGTAAATAGAAATGCAATGTCAGAATCTAGAAAAAGGTATACAAATCCATCATGGCTACACAGGTACTAAAAATAACACAGAATTGCCATACATATAAATTGCCATATATCACACACACACACACACACACACACACACACACACACACACACACGAAAGAAAGAGTTTGCTGGGAAAGAATATGTCAAATTTTAGAACTGTGTAACAGTCTATTAGAAATTATTCATTTCTAAGCCAGGATCAAGTTTCATTACCCAATAGCTGCTCTCTAGTACAACGCTAATTTACATTTAAAATAGGAGTACAGTCTACTCTTTAAAAGCACAATGGTAAACACACCAATTTGACAATTACATTAATATGAGTATTTGCATAATCTGTCTTCTACACCTGTTCTTAATTTGAAGCAGCTGCAGGTCAAATCACATTACACTAATCTGAATGGGTATATAGATGTTTTAAGCAGTAATGCACTCATCTAATGTTTGGAAGATATCCTATTTTTTAAATGTTTCTCAACTTTAAAAAATTGGTAGACACTTTGTGGAAGCCATATCTAATGTTTATTTGGTTAATATTAATTAGACATAAGCATAATACCAAATAATGTTTACATATTTGTTTGTAATATTAATTAGAAATAAGCAAAATACCAAATAATGCCTACACTTACATTTTTACATCTGTTAGTGATTTATCTCTATACTATTTTCCTCAAAAATATACATTTTATTTATATGGGAACAGATTTAAAAGGATAATATGAATATACCTAGAAAATTTCTATAAGGAATATAAGTAGAGAATTTATAGAAAATGCATTCATGAAAAATAGAGCAAAATTCTGAAGATCATCTGGAGAAGACTTTGTAACATGGGTAATTATAGTATATTGGATATTTTTCCTCTCAAAACTAGATTCCATTCATATTTTAATAAACATATTTAAAATTTTAATGAGCAGAAACTTATTTAATCTTTTAAAAGACCCAGATTATTTTTGGGTCTAAACACATACTCGGAGCCACCAAAAGAGAAGTCAGTTTATCATTGTTATATATTCTTCTAGTTCATCTATTTAAATCATTCAACTAGATCGTAGCTGGTAGACTGTAAGACACCCATGTAATCTGTCAACAAAACTGTCTCCCTTTAATCTTCTATTATGAATAGGAAATGAAGTTAGAGCTTCCTAAAGATGTTATTTATCTCCTGAAAAATGAATGAGAACATGCACAGTAATGAACTGGTGCCACAAACAAAGCTGATTTGTTTATTTATGTGCTGTTGACTTCTGAAGATGTAAATATTAAATGGTCTAATTCTTAGTTCAGTATTTTATTTTTTTTAATAAGGGGCCACATAACATCAGAAGATTGAAATACTAAACAAAGTAATGGAAGCTTACAATTCTAATGTCATGCCCATTATTTAGCAACTGTCATCATATAAGAGAAAACTAACTGGGGAAGGTTAGGAGATTTGCCCAAGTTCTCTCATTGGGTGTGTAGTAGTGCTAACATTTGCTATTCTAACTGGACTCTATATTCTTTCCTCACAGCTAGAACGCATCAATGTGGATTCGAATGAATAATAGCCCTTATAATACGTAAACAGGATCAAATGTTTTTCCTAAAGGAAAATTTAAAACTCTTTTGTGGCTTTTATTTCACAGTATCTTGAATATTTCAACTCATGGTACTAGGAAAACAATGTTTCAAAATGACTATAAAAATAAGCAAACTATTTTCTATTTGTGTAAGTATATTTCAATTTCTTACCAAGAACCAACACTAGTGATTCAGGAGTATAAAAATGATTTTTATTACTATATAATTTAGGCAATAAAGCTAAGTTATAGTGATTGTGAGAAAAGCAATTTTCACAGTTTTGACCTCCATATAATTATATTTCTAAATATTCCTTATTTTATTTTCTTTCATTAAAAACCTTACCTATATAATCGAGCACACAGAAAAGCACTATAAACAGATAAGCTGGCATGTCATGGGGCATGTGGAACATAATAGAATGAAAACTATCTTCATAAGTAATGAATTTGCACACTGTATAACATTCTAAAAACAAATTTCAATTTTTTCCTTAGTTATCAGACTATTTCAGTCTGAAAAAAAGAGTCATAAATTTCCAAATTTTAAGCAAATCTTGTTTCTTTTTGTTTTTACAATTAAGGAAAAAAGCTAACATTATCAAGGTTAAGACTTTTGGCATGTAACACATAAAAAAGGTAATTTTTTTAAAAAATAAGTTACCAAGAAGGGATATTCTTGTGCTAAAAATAAAGCATTAGGACAACAAATTTTTATTTTAATGTTTGTTTGTTTATTTATTTATTTATTTTTGTGGTACTGAGGATTGAACCCAGGGGCCTTCTACCTCTGAGCTACACCCCCAGCTTTATTTTATTTTTTATTTGAAACATGGTCTCATTAAGTTGCAGAGGGCCTTGCTAAATTACTGAGGCTGGCTGCAAACCTGCGATTCTTCTAACTCAGTCTTCCAAGTATTGGAATTACAATCGTGTGCCACCACACCAGACTACAATAAATTTTTAGAGGTAGAGAATGAGTAAAATCTTGATTGACAGAAAAGGAATTGAAGCTGTTCAACTGAACCACCTTCCCAAAGGTTATACCATCAGTAAGTTCTGGAGCCAGCCCTAAACCCAACGTCTCATCTGTTGGCTAGGGTCCAGCCTCTTGCCCTTATTACACAACACAAACAGAAAATCATCAAACAACATGTTCATGATCTTCCAGGTTCCTACACTAAGTTACAGCTATGAATAAATCTTATGTTTAAAATGAGTTACAAAATATAAAATTGCATTATTCTTCACTCTAACATCACGGAGTCACATGAATGAACACATAAGTACAGGTAACATATGTGTTAAGATCATCAGGAGGTTGTATTCAGAGGAATTTCAATTCTTTGTATTTTTCTGTATGGCTTGGATTGTTTTGAAGAACACACTGTTTTGCTAATTAATAAAAGTTAAGGCTACTTGAAAAACAAAAACAGAATTTAGCAGAGTATATATAAACATTGTTCATAAAATATGCTACTTCTTTAAAAACCTTTACATACATAAAGGTCTAACTTATAAGTATGTTGATTTTCTATTAAAACAGAGCACCTAAGTAAGCCTATCATAGTGGTGTATATCTGTAACCACGGTATTTGGGAGGCTGAGACAGGAGGATTGCAGGTTCCAAGCCTGCTTCAGCAACTTTATGAGTCCCTGGTTCAAAATAAGTAAGTAAGTAAGTAAGTAAATAAATAAATAAACAAATAAGATAAGATAAGATAAGATACAAAAGGGCTGGGATTGCAGCTCAGAGATAGAATGCCCCTGGATTAAATCCCCAGTACCAAAACAAACAGAGCCTTTAATGGCCTTGCATTGGTTTCAGTAATAAAGGATAATAAAAGGCTACTACTCTTGGTATGGTGATTTTTTTTAAAAAGATAAAGCAATCACTAAAACACTTTTTTCACCCCTTTTCTCTCTTTTTCAATCTGGGCACTCCTTTTGTGATAGACTTCCTTGATTCCCCTTTAATCGTCTCTATCATACTATTTGTTACTCTCAGACTTGTTTTCAAACTTCAATCTCCTCTTAGACTCTGGACTTCAGTGCTAAACAAATTTTAGAGGACCATAAACAAAGCCTCAAGAGGCACAAAAAATGAAAACCTTATTTGGCTCAGTCTATAAGTGATGGCTGATTCACTAAACACAGAAAAGAGAAACCCAATTTATTCCATAGAACACTTTAAAAAGCCATAACTGTCAAGTAGTTTTTTTTTTTAACCTTAAACTATGAGTTTTGTTTAAAACAGCTTAGAAGAATGGTTATTATCCTGAATTTTTATCCAGCTAGATTGTCAACTCCCTGAGGATAAGAACATCTTTCAATTCCCTGTGGTACCCAGTGTCTGCCTAGCAAAGTGTCTAAGACATTGAGGGCCTGTAGTCATGTTTCTTTGATGGATTGATTGAGGATGTGAATTCTAATACATGGAAATACTGTAGACCAGTTTTGCAAATCACACTGCTGTTCTGGTTTTAGTTTGTGATTTTTCTTCTGGGGCACGATAATCATTTGTTTCGTATAAAATTATATAAAGTAGGCTTTTCAATTTATTTCTACATTACTGCCGAACTCTCTTTTTATTAAAGAAATATCTACTTGAGTAGAGTAGTAAGCAAAAACGTGGGGGGAGAAAAATATATTAGCCATTTCTGCTTTAGTCTCCAAGTGTTGGAAATTATTGAATGGGCATGCCAACTAACAAACCACATCAATTGCTTAAGTAATCATTCCTAATTTGGTTCTTAAGAAACATTTTTCACTATCAGTTAGTTCAAGAACAGATGTTTCTTTTAAAGCAATTTGTATTGGCATGAGAGTGTGTATTAACGCTGTTTTGTCTCTTTAGTGATGGCAGGATGCATTTTAGCACTGAGTAACCCATTTATCACTGCTCCATCAAAAACTGGACTATCGTGCACATTGCTTCCAACAAGTTCTCATGTCCTCAAAGACTCTGGACTCACTAATCAGTAAATCCTCAAAAATCTTATGCAGAATATGTATATATGTATTTCATGGGTCGATTTCAAGGTTCTATTATTTAACAAGGAAGTGGCAAAATGGGACCTGAAAGCCAGGCTGAGCAGTGGTTGATATTTTCTTTGTGTTTGCTTGTGCTTGGGGGACAGAGGAAGGGAAAAAGGCAAGAAGAAAGGAGAAAGGAAAATGACCTCTTAGGCAAAATGTATTTCCCACTCTTCCTTATCCCATTACAAACAGTCCACCATATATCTGTCTGTTATTAAGGTTTGAACTTCCTGACCTAATGAGATATAAGATGCCTTATTGCAAATGAATATTAAAAATAAAATAAAATCATGTATAGGAAGAGCTGATAAAAATTTGAACATTCTTAAAAAATTAAGGATTTCGCTGCAGAGAATAAAAATATTATTTGGCAATTTATTTGTTTTCTAAATTTATGACATATTTCTCTGAAAAATAGGTCATTATACTTTTTCTCTTTATTTCAAGACAAAATCCTATTACACCAATACCACAGACCACAAGTTTAAAGGTTTAAAGAAGATAGCCCAAGTTCATTTTAATATCATCCTAGATAATTACTGGAAAGCATGCAGGATTTATCATGGGAGGTGAGAGTATAAAAAGTCATTATGTGTTTACAGTATCTCAGAGCCAAACTAATGACTCGTTATTACTCTCATGGTGCCTTGGAAGAAAGGACTAAAGTTCACAGAACAATTCTGTCTGGTTGGGCAGGGTTGCATATGGCATAGAGATCTTCCCTTCCTTTTTTTTTATCTCCCAGAATGGGGCATCTTTCAACTAGACATGCAGCCTTCACAGAGGGAGACATTTCTGCCTTTCCTGTTCCCCTGCCTTCCCAAATGGAGAATTCCCTAGAATATGATTCACTTATTTCAAATATACCCCTGAATAGGGTGGTAATCAGACAGAACTGAAATTCAACCCTGGGTCCATAGGAGATTTCCTGACATTTTCTGACTCTCAGATTCCTTATAGGTAAATAGGAACAGCACCAACCAATTTGGAGGTTTATGTGGGAATAAAAAGACAGATCACAGGTTGCAAAGTTTCTGGCTCCCAGAACCCAGCAGCAACTCAGCCTCAGGCAGTGGGGGTGGAGGGACAGGTAGGTCTTGGGGCCTTCTTCTAGATGCTTTGTGAAGTGTCTTTTTCTGGTGTAGATGAATACAATGAAGATTGCTATGGGAAATACAGAAGAAGTGTGGAATACATCTTTTCTCTTCTTCACTGTTGTCGGAAGGAACGGTAGAACTTCCCCCAAGTTTTCTAGTGATATCAGAACCTAATATGTAACAGCAAAATGATTTTTTTTTTCTGATTTTGAGCTGTTTAAAGTTCAGCTTCCATGGCTTGTTTTCTCACCATCCTCCACAAGACACTTACTCTCTATTTGCAAGACATGTGAATGTTTCGCTCATTTAAACTATCCAGTGTTTCTTCTACCGTCTACCTGTGTTCCATCTGGGTGCCTCACCTGCCCTGCAACCTTCAGCAGGAACTGGATGAGTCATCTTTTCATGGTTTGCTTGTATCCTGCTTTATCTAATGTTTACCTAATGCTGAATATATACTGACCTTTTATTTTATTTTTATTTTTGGTTCTGGAGATTGAACCATTCTACCTTCAAGCCACACCCCCAGCCCTTTTTTAATTGTTTTATTTGAAACAAGGTCTTGCTAAGTTGCTGAGGGTCTTGTTAATTTTCTGAGGCTGACCTTGAACCTGAGATCCTCCTGTCTCAGTCTCCCAAGTACTGGGATTACAGGCATGGGTCACCATGCCTGGTTTATACTCAGCCTTTAATTAATAACATTTTGCTTATAAAAAGTTTCAAACTTAGAATAAAGCCCTATAATCCACTGAACTTTAGCTATTTTAACACAATGTGTATTTATGTCCTCCTAGAAAAGAAAAAAATTCTTGCCACTGAAGCATCTTAAGTGGTACTACCCCCTTTCAACTGGCTCTAGGGCTCCGTGAAAGGGTACTAGCAGGTTTGGGAGGCAGGTGGTAGTACACACTTCTTACTAAAGGACCTCTAGTTTCCTTCAGTGTGACAAAGTACCTGAATCAACATAATTGGCTTCACAGACTTTAAATGATGGGTGTTCCTATGTAAGGTTCAGGGCTGGGAGATGGAGACAAAGCCCCTGCATGAGGCTTCCAGGACAGCTTGTTAGTAAAGGGGACAGAGGCAGTGATAAGTACTTATCTGTGTTTTGTCTTTCCTCTTTTGCCGTCCCCTTTTTCTCTGCCTGGAACATGGACATGATGTCTGGAGGAGGGGCATTCATCTTGTGACCATAAAGACAAAAGCTACACAAGGCAGAGTGGGAGGTTAAAAGGAGCCTTGGTCTTCTGTGTTGAGCGGCTGTCCCTGGCAGCTCTGTACTGCATGCCCATGAAGTTTGTATTTCAGGAGAAAAATAAATCTATATTCCTAAAGAGATCAGCTGACAAATGCTATAGCAAATGTAGATGATGCACTAGCGAAATATGTAACTTTCACATGGTTTAAAGCAATAGATATAATTAGTTCATAAAAATCATATACCAATAAATCATGTAGGAAGTGTATGTAGTTTCTTGATATTTGAGAGATCTGTACATCTCACTTGTAATTCTATTGATTTCCAATATAATTTTACTAAGCAGACTTACTTCTAGTTCCCTATTCAAAGTGTCACTGGTACTTAAAATTGGAAGCATGGCTAGTGCAGAGCATGAAGTAGTATATCTTGTTCAAAAGAAGTACTAAGCCAAGTGTGTGGTAAGTTAGCAAGACCCTGCTTTTAAAATAAAATAAATAAATAAATAAAAAGGACTGGGGATGCAGCTCAAGGTAGAAAGAGACTAAATTGAAGTTAAAGTGTTTATTGTAAGCAAAATATTTGTAGTGCATAAATTTCAGAGAGTAGAATCAGAGAAGAAAAGATTTAAGTAAAAATAAAAGGAGAAAGACTCAATGGTTATTATTAAATAAGTTGATTACATGCTGTGTAGGTAGGGAAAGAAATCATTAGGAAAGTTACTTCATAAACAGATTGCCTAGCTGAATTAAAGACAAAACATATTACAAATGTTAGAGTGAGTATACTGGAAATTTGGGTTATGTGGCCTGGATTATAACATCTGATAATAATCATACCTGCTTCTAAGTTTCTACCAAAAAATGGTGAGCTGATAAATGCCATATTTCTATATTTATTTAATTGAGTTGAATGGGATTGGTACCCCAGACTACTTCTGGCATAAAGAGAATGAGTAATTCAGTTTACAGACTTCAATTTGGTTCTGCAAGGATTTATTTAGCATTTACCATTTGTTAAGCATTGTGTGAGGTGAGGATATAAACATGGGTAAAATGCAGGCTCTGACCATCAAGGGTTTATTAGAATCTGAGAATGAGCTAGACAAATGGTCAAATACCAACAATATAATGTGGTATAATGCGTCTTTGTAACTAGCACATTTGCAATAATAAACATATGATTAATATTCTGGAAATATACACGTGCAAGGGATGAGTCAGAGGACTCTCAGGAATAAGGCCCTTGAAGGATATGTAGGAGTTTGGCAGCTAAATTAGCAGGGTGGGAAAGATGGATAAAAAAGAAATTCTAAACTGATGGAGAATAAGGAACCAAGGTAAACAGGTTTCAAAGTTCATAGTTTATGGTGCCTTGCAAAAGGCCAGACATGTAACAAAGATCCTATAAACATTTATGAATGAATGAAGAGCATGCTCAGAATGAAGAGCAGGCAGTAAGAATTAAGTCATGCCTTCAATGTGTCAGGTGTATGATGGTGCATTGTATCGGTTCATGAAAAGTCTTTTGGCATGTGCCTAGAAGTTGAAGAGCAGGAGATTTTTCTCATTTTTAGGGAAGAGGAATTTGACGCTATCAATGTAGAAGAACTTAATATCTGGAGACTATAGGATGGGATGGGAAAAGCTGACGGAAACATTGGACAAGATGAAAAACATTGGAAAGATGAAAAATTTAAATTTAAACATGTGGACCTGGGTTGAGGTGCCTGGGTGGGCAGTTGAAAAAAAATAAACACAAATGGAGCCAAGTGTGGTGGCGCACGTTTATAATCCCAGTATTTGGGAGGCTGAGACCGTAGGTTCGCCATAGGCTGGCAGGTTCGAGGCCAGCCTCAGCTACTTAGTGAGGCCCTCTGCAACTTAATGAGACCCTGTTTCAAAATAAAAAATAAAAAATAGGGCTGGGGGTGTAGCTCAGAGGTAGACTACCCCTGGGTTCAATCCCCAGTACTGCAAAAAAAAAAAAAGGAACCTAGGAGAAAAGAGAAGATAGATAGGGCTAGATAAGGGCACCGGTCTATGGGCTGCACACATTTGTGCAAAACCTACCTATGTGCCAGACACTGGAACCATGAAGATGAATAAGACACACTTCTGACCCTCAAGGAGCTTTCAGTGATTTTCAGTCAGCATGATGCATGTGATAAGCACAGATAAGACATGGAAGTAATAGAGAAAAAGGAACCATTAATTCCACACTGTGTGCAATGGGGAAGAGTATCAGAGAAGACTTTCACATAGTTGCCCACAGAAATTTAAAAGCTGCATGGAAGTTTTCTAGACTGTAAGTTGGAGCTAAGGGAAGGCTACCTGCATGGTGACATGCAACTCTACGTTGTTTGGCGTTGCTGCTCTTATGACATGTAAAGACAGAGAGTGGGTACTGAGATCAGCAAGCGAAGACCACTGTGACAAACAGCTGCCTATGAAGACAATGAACTTTGTCTTAAGGGTTCTAATATCAAAGGGAAGCCAGTTGGGCATAGTAGATTTCTGTTGAGGACTTTTGGGTGTAGATATTATTTTTTTAAAATAATATATAAGAAGGGAATACGTTTATTACTGATTACATGAAAAGATGAAATGGTAAAAATAAAATTCTGACAACATTGTTGAAAATTATCCTGAAAAAAAGATCAAGGAGAAGCATCTTAAGAAATCTGTTTTAAAGAAGAAATGCAGAAGCTGGGTGCTGTGGTGCACACTTATAATTCTAGTTGCAAGGCTGAGACAGGAGGATCACAGGTTGGAGGACAGTCTCGGCAATATAGCCAGACTTTCAGCAACCTAGTGAGACCCTGTTTTAAGACAGAAAAATTTTAAAAAGGGCTGGTGGTATAGCTCAGAGGTAAAATGCCCCTGGGTTCTTCGATCCCCAGTACCATATAGTGCGTGCCTGTGGACACACACACACACACACACACACACACACACACACACACACACACTAAAAAAAAAAAGAACAATGTATAACGCAAACAGAACAAACACTGAGCTGAATCAGACCGTGGATCTGGAAGGAACCTGAGGTATCACCCACTCAGTATTTTTGCTGTATGAGTCGGAAAACTGAATCCCAGAGAGAGACAGTGGTACAGTGTATTAATAGGATAATTAGGTTTAGTAATATTTATTACAGGGACCCAATCTCCTGTTCCAGAAGAGGAAAATAGTTTGGGATTCCTACACACCACTTGACATTAGAATCTCCTGGAGGGTTTTTAGATATTTTTATTTTACAAAAGGTTTTGTAGATCAGCTGCATTAGATCTCCTGGAGAGATTTAGATATTTTGAACTTGTTATTATTGTTGCTAGAGATTGAACCCAGAGGCATTCTACCCCCCAAGCTTCACCCTCAGACCTTTTTACTTATTTTTTGAATTTTGATACAGGGTTTGCTAAGTTGCTCAGGCTGGCCTCTAACCTGCGATCTTCCTGTCTGAGCCTTCCAAATACTAGGATTATAGGCGTGTGCCACTTGGATAAATTTTGATTTTTCAAAGATCACATCCCCCCAATTTTAACTCAGTAGTTTTAAGTGGATCCAAGATCTCTATTTCAAGAGGTTTTCAAATAGACTCTTAGATTTGAAAACCACTGGCCTAAATATCCTCTAACACTGGAGAGGGGAGTGGTGATAGTTATTAATTAGGAGAAATACATTCTCCCAGAAATAAAGGAAAAACTTGAACATCACATTTTTGATAAACTAAAATTTTAATGATATTTGAATCACTCCTCAATATGTTTTAAATATCTACTGCATGTTTGGTCTATGGGAAGAAGGCGGAATGTAGAGAATAATTTTGTCTTTTGTTTTTTTGCTGTTTTCACAGAGATGTTCTAACAAGGATCTACCGCAGCCTTTCTGTGAGACAGTGGATTTCCCTCAAATCAGCACTTCATGGGTTTGTCACTTGAGAACGTGCAGTCGCACTAACAGTGGAAGAGATCAAGGTGGCAGCTTTTACAGTGATGCAAGTGTTAGCATTCTAAGTGCAAGAAATTATACACTGTGCAAAGGAGTTTTCTGTATATTTTGTGCTACTGAAATGCTTAACTACTAAATATTAAACGTTCGATGTGCAGGCATGACCAAATGAAAAAAAATCAAATAATCTCCAAAACCTATTAGCTAAACCCGGGCCCAAGTTGTCAACAACCAGCAGTCCTTAAAGCCTCATCTCTTCGACTTCTGTAAGGTCTTTTCATACTCAGGACAATGTGTCCCCTTTGCCCTTAAAGAGCATGTCAGGCATTTTATGTCCCTGGGAGGGCCATTCCAAGTAATTTATTGATGGTGGAGACTTATAATTAAGAAGGAAGAAATTTTCAAGATATGGTTCACTTTGGATTTCCCTCACAGATGACAGACTGTAAGATCAGTAGCACGGAGGCTTAAAATCCATAGCTATTGAGGATTCATCTGATTATCTGCACATGACCCCAAGTACCTAAACGTCACACCTGTTTAATTCTTCAAGTCATGAAACAAACAAGTATGCTCAGAGGCTGATCTGGTCCTTTAGATTGCCGACCTCTCATGCAGGTGAACTCATTCTACTCTCCTACCTGTTCTCACTGATATGAAGAAGCTGTGATGTGAATAAAATAAATGCGCTCCTTTATAAAACATTGAGATGAAACACACAGCAAATTGAATTGGAAGTTGTGAAGCTGTTCATGTGCGTTACGTTTTGCACAAGGCAATGGTAACTCAATTCAGAATGAGGACAGTGTTCTGAAGCAAGTCTGCACAAACCTCTCCATATTTTTGAAATGAGGAGATCTCGATTTTGAGGGTTCAGGAAGATCTCAGGACATACACCTTGTGAATGTCAAGGGTCTACTATAATTAGTTCTCACGAGTGGTTTCTTCCTCCTCTAATCAGAGAACATAATTTTCATTTAAAAAAAAATCCACTGCACTATAGCAACTTATTAGCATTCATCAAGTGCCTTTGGGAAAAGTAACTTAGTGTCCAACCACAATTTAACTTAAAATCCTGTTGGATTCTCATAATGTGCTTATATGATTTTCATATTAAGGTAGGGTGACAATTATTTTTTTAAGAACAATTCATTACACATTTGATCTGTCTTTTCAAATACTTTGTTGCCAAATTCAGCATTGCTAAAATAATCATAAACAGCACAACCTGAGATTATTTAAAACTGGCCATTTAATATAACCTTTATAGCAATTATAGTTTATATATTCATTTTAATGAGTTTTCCGGAAAAATGAGTTTTCATTCCTATAATGACTTTTAAAATGTTTTACAAATGTTAGAAGTCACAGGAGATTTCTAGCACTAAATGAAATGCTTCCAGGTTCTAGGTTCTTCTATGTTGCTAAAAGAGTCAAGAAGTAGAATTACTTTCATGTAAAGCTAAGTAGAGGCAAGACAACAATGAATACTGGACACTGGACTGTAAGAAGTAGCACGGATTTATTATTTTGTTACTAATATGATATGCTGGAATATATTTTAGATTCAAGACAGAGTTAAAGAGTTATATGTATTTCATGTTTCCTTTTTTTTTCTATACCAGACCAAGAGGACAAGAGAAAAATTAAAATAGATGAGAGTATGTGATGAGAGAAGAGAAGAGAATGGTAGGGAGGGAAGAATACAGTTGAAAAGGTGAAGGTAGCAGACAAGTATTAAGAATACCAAGTAGAAATGTTGACTACACGCGGATGTAAAGACATGAATAGAATCCATAGAGGAAACGCAAAGAGTCTTAAATGGAAGTGAAATTCAAAATAATTTTACCTTTTGTCTTTAATCATATACTGATATTGTTCTTCACTTTGTCATTCAATTTAGCTTGTACAACACCTTCAAACATCTTAAGATAAAATTCACAGCCTAAGTCTTAAATCCTACAGAGAGCTCCCATAACAATATTAATGTTCTATTTCTTTCTTGCTCTCACTTTAGTTACGGTAGAGAAGCCAAGGGAATATAGACTTAAAATCCTAATGGATTACAGACAGAAATAAGTACTGGGGTAGGTAAGAAAAGAGAAAATCTGACCTCTGACCAAGCAGTTTTCTTCCGTATTTAAATTGTGAGAATTCAGTAACTTATATGCAAGTAGAGAAGCAAAAGTACATTTAGTAATTATTTATCTTCTATTTAACTTTCATGCTAAAGTATGATTTCCCCCCTTTCATTGTTGACCATTTTAACATTCCAGATCCTAGGAGTTACTAGTGAACTTTAAATGACTAGGGAAATTAAAAACACCAATGTTGTAACTCAGCTGTACAGTGTTTACACCTGAAGGTTCTTGTCTTTGTGGTCAACTGATACAGTTGACAGGCACTATCTTCCAAAAACTCTTTCCTTGACCTTAATAAAGTTTTAATTTGATTGCTGTATTCTCCTTATCTTTCTGCTTCTTTTCTTTTTGCTCTAAAATATGGAAGCAACTGAGCTCCTCTTTGCTAATTATCCTTTTCATAAATCTCCTCTACTCCCTCAGATTCATATATCACATCTGGATTATACCATAAATATTTGTCTTTAGTTCTGACCTCTTTGTCAAACTCTCCTTCTGATTTTCTAAAAGTGAATAATCCGTCCATAGCACAACCTGAATACTCCTGATCTCATCCTCAAACTCAACAAGTCCAATACTCAGTTCATCATCATGCCTAAACAGTTTTTTTTGTTTGTTTGTTTGTTTTTGCAGTACTGGGGATTGAACCCAGGGGCATTCTACCTCCGTGCTATACCCCCAGCCCTATTTTTTATTCTTTTATTTTGAAACAGGGACTCATTATGTTGCAGAGTGCCTCACTAGGTAGCTGAGGCTGGCAGTGAATCCGGATCCTCTGGTCTCAGCCTCCCGAATGCTGGGATTACAAGCGTGTGCCACCACGCCTGGCTCTTAAACAGTTTTTAAAGGATTATGTATTCCAGATTCCTCTACTCCCTTCCCCAAAGACATCCTCTAAATGTACTGTTTCTCATTAGATCATCATGAAACACTTCTGCCATCACACCACTTCCTCCTAAAAAACCTTTAGTAGGCCCAGCTACCCAAACTGTAACAGACGGATTCATTAACTTGGCATTTCAGGCTCTATACAATTGGAGACATGTATATCTAGCTCTCTAACCCATTCACTCCTCTACTAAAATATCTTTATGCTGATTAGAACAAACTACTTTCAACTTACTCTTACCTATGTCTCACAGTTTCCTATCTTTATGTCTTTGATAATATCTTTAGAGAAATTCTCCATCAAAAAATGTCTTTCTCTATATACCAAATTCCTTTTGTTTAAACCCAACACAGATGTCACTTCTCTACACTGCCTTTCCTGATCACTTCAGCTTGATCATTTTTTAAAAAAATACTCACTCACTGTACCTTCTGCTTTTCCCAGTTCTAGATCACACCTATTCAGGCCTAAAATGTTACCAGTATACAAGTCTCACTACTTCTTTAACTGAATCTTAGGTCCCTGATGACACTACAAAAATAACCACTCAATGTGCACTGTGCACTGAATGAATGAATCCAACCCCCTCTTATTCTATACAGCACAATCTCCCTATTTATTGTTGGAACAACTTTTTTGTAATCTATCATTTCACAGGACCCATGCTAGCTGCTAGAGATTGGTGGAATAGTTACGGTCCCTGCTGTTACAGAGCTTTCAGTCTAGTAAGGAAGATCAATATTAACATACATGTGTGTGTGTGTGGTGAGTGTGAAGTATGCATGCCATTGATCTCATAGCTAAGGACACTCTCAGTGCCCAGCACACTCACTAGAACTTTCTTTGAACTTGAATATGTTTCATATCATTAGAATATCTGGGAATGTTTTACAATGTTATGGCTGAATAACAGAAACCATACTATAGAATACAGATCATAAAATGGGATTAAATATCAACTTCCTGGAGTGAATTATAATGGCAATGACTTATTAATTCATTAACCAAGAATGTATGCTAGATACTTTAGACACTATTCTTTTCATCTTTATGACAATCTGGTAAGGCGATACCTTTAATTTATTATAGTGTGTGTGTGTGTGTGTGTGTGGGGTTACTGGGGATTGGACTCAGGGACATTCTACCTCTGAGATACACACCTAGTCCTTATTTATTTATTTATTTATTTATTTATTTATTTATTTATTTATTATGCAGTACTGGAGATTGAACCCAGGGGCATTCTACATCCGAGCTACACCCCCAAGCTCTATTTTATTTTTATTTGGAAACAGGGTCTCACAAGGTTGATGAGGCTAGTTTTGAACTTGTGAGCCTCCTGTCTCAGTCTCCCACATATTGGGATTAAAAGCATGTGCCATCATACCTGGCTACCTTTGTTTTCATTTTCGAGATGAGGAAATAAGCCCCAGATGATCAACTTGCTCTACCTAAAGTCAGACTTACTAAGGGCAGAGGCAGGCTTCAGACCTAAAACACATGCTCTTTTTCCTACATGCCATGAGTCGGTCATGTGCAAAGCTTTCCAGTGATGAGTGTATGGCCCGACCCTCCATAATAGGGAGGCCTTGAACAGCTGTCTATGGGTAGAAAGATGACGGTTATTCAAAGATTGTTTTCTATAGCATGAATGTAAACCTGCCTGTTTCATGCTGCCATTTAGGAAACACTCTCCATTGAACAGAAAAGTTAGGACCAAGCCGGGTGTGGTGGCGCACGCTTGTAATCCCAGCATTCGGGAGGCTGAGACCGGAGGATCCGGGTTTGCAGTCAGCCTCAGCTACCTAGTGAGGCACTCTGTAACTTAGTGAGACTCGGTTTCAGAATAAAAAATAGGGCTGTGGGTGTAACTCGGAGGTAGAATGCCCCTGAGTTCAATCCCCAGTACCGCAAAAAAAAAAAAAAAAAAAAAGTTAGGACCACACAGGGCACTGTCTGTCCTTAGAGTTGGTAAATTAAATTCTTCTAATTTTATGATGATGAAAAACTTGTACTAGACTTTTTCCTTATTTTTATATGCAAAAAACATTAATGGCAATGAATGTCTTTAAAATTCTTTGTAAGTTTTCTATATTGCAGTAGATCACTCTACTCAAACCTATACATTTCCTGATAATGCTGCATTAAGTATTTAGAATAAAATGTATCTTGGCATCTCTCTAATTCTCATATACTAGAAATTCATATTCAATATTCATATTCAATTTTCTGGACCTCTAATTCCAGTACTTGAGAGGCTTAGAAAGGAAGATTATAAATTTGAGGCCAGCCTCAGTAATTTAGTAAGGCCCTCAACAACCTAGTGAAAATCTGTTTCAAAAATAAAAAAAATAAATAAAAGACATACATGGAATTTTATCATTTCCTAAAACATATTTAGCAACATCTGATTCTGTATTTATGGGGAAATTAACATTTCCCCATAATATTTTATTCATTATGAAGTTATAATTTTTTATTTTATTCTTAATTTTTAATACAGAATATGGAATCTCAGGATCACTGATTATGTTATTACTGATGATCTTTGGTTTTATCTATTGATGCTACTTTTAACATTTAAGAATGAAAGACTAAAAGGTAGAAATGATGCTCAACATACTTAAATGTAGAGTATAAACATCCTTAAATGTAGAGTATAAAAATACATATGGAATAAAATAATTCTTTATGTAGTTTGCATTTTCTTAAATGCAATTAACAAAACAAAACTTCCTTATATGTTGTGCATAACTACTGTTTCCATACATAAGGCATTTAATTCTGTGATTCTAAAGCATTATTTCTGGCTGTGACATGTTAGTAAGAAAGTGGTTTGCAAAAGAAAATAAATAAAAAGCCTCAAAACCCTTAATTTATAAGCTAATATCCAACAAGCTATGCCTAATCCCCCCAAAACTAAGATGGCTATCACTTATTTCAAAACAAAATAAATCTTTAGCCATGGATTTTTAGATTGAGTCCATTAGTTAGTCCAAAGGCTTTGTTTTCAACATGCTGTGACTTTCTCAGTCTTATTTTGTGGCAGAATCAGAATAAGACTCCAATATTTAATTTACTTTTGCTTACTACTATTCTATTTTTGAAAATTTTAAGAGAGAATTATAGGTATTTTTATATTTTTAAATTACCTATTGGTAAGGAACATTTTATATTAGATATTCACCTACAATGAAAGAAGTGATTACAATTCTATATGCTAATATTCATCTAAGATAGCAAAGCAATGGCATTTACCTTAAATTAACATCTCTGCTCTGCACAGTTGTTGAAGAACCACAAGTCTGTCTCATGGCTGTAAATGTAACAAGAACAATAATGCGACCAATTTTCATATCTAAACTAAGATTTGTCACAGACTAGAAAATTGATAATGGATTTAAAAATATTTACATATTTTGTAACTGTGCAAGTGGTGTGTGTGTGAGAGTGGGGGGAGAGAATTTGTTTTTTTTCTAACTTGGAAATTAGCTTAATGAAATTGAAAACATTAACTATTCTCTTTGGCTAACTTTCCCATTATGGATCACTATGGGTATATGAATCCAGGAATGTTAAGAGTAAAAATAAAATGAAAGGCCATCTTCTGCTATTACTAGAGTATGTTTTCTGGAATATCTAGTAAGACTATTAAGAAGAAACATCTGGTAGTGTTTAGGTTAACATCAGCTCCCATTTTCATCACAATCTTTATATAGTATTCATCAATATCTGATTAATCAATGTGCCTACCAATTGGACCTATTCAACTGGTGTTTCACTGAATGAAGAAAATACATAAACATGCATGAAGGTAAAGCCACTAGTACAACTGTGTATTCCAGATTGCCAGATGTGATATTTTTTCTTTTTGTTTTAACAGGAGACATGCTAAAATTTATGCCATCTTTAGCATAAAAAGCTGAAAAAATATAAACTAACAACAATAGCATATGAATATTTCTCTGTTAGAAATAGACTCTATATCATGTCACACTTCAAATCTGGCCACTACTTTTTAACATTTTAAAGAAATTAAGATGAGTGATAATAAGGAATTGAATATTGTTCTTGTGACTTGAGCCATCAAAGCAGTTTCTAAAATCTTTATTTTTTGAAATTTATAAGATAGTTATTTATCAAAGCTGTATCTTAAAAACTTTAGAGTGTCTCTTTTGGTCTTCTAGAGATGTTTTGTCTGATATGGTAAAATCTCTCATTTATCTGTTAACACCAAATACCTTGCCTTGCAAGTACAGATTCTGAAACATTTTCAATTATCCTTTAGAAATGTAAAAGATAATCTCTACTGACCCTATTATAAAACTTAGTTAAGTACAGAAACAAACAAACAAAACAAGAATCCTTAGACTGTAAGTTAATCATAAGGGAAAACTTTTATAACATGAATTTCATATTACATGAGTAAATTTTTAACAAAAAATTCAACCACTTTTTAACCCAACTGGCAAATAGTGTAACTCAAGCTAAATACTATTTGCAGACGCAAGGATAAGCATTATCCTAATATCCCCATTTGACAACACATGTGTAAGCTAGTATGAAATGCTGTTAGGTTTTTATTAGATTTTTAATACAATCTCAGCATGTCTACAGTTGCTAAGCTTATCAAGTACTAAGAAATACTAAAAATCTCAGTTCACATTATATTACCTACAGTGTATGTTTTAGTGAGCAAGTAAGTCTTCAATCATTATTTCTGAATTCCCATTCATAAAAACCAACAGCATATTCCTATAACATTTTAGCATGAGATCCCATTAAAATGACAAACAATACTAAAATACAATACATTTTTATTTTATACAATGGTGATATACTCAGATTAAGATGCATCACAAAATAGTAAATACAAGTGACACAATTAAAGTCTTGTAGTATGATTAGCAACTGCAATTGTTAAAAAGTATTTACAATTCTTTTAATTACCCTTTCTTGGTGAAATCACAAAATGGAGTATTTGACTCAAAATGTATTTATACAATCGTTATAAGAACAACTTCTTATTATAGAGCCATTAATATTTCCACATTATGTGCACATATTTTAAGAAAAACTATGTATAATTTAAAGTATCAAGTCTTGACTTTGAATACAACCACAATAATGTAGAAAAACTAAAGCCCAGCCGTTCTTTCCAGAGACACTCTGGTAACCAGCAATACAGACACTTCTACTGGACTTAGCTTTGGAGAAGAAGGAGCAATTGAGAACTCCTCTGTTTGGTCAAGAAATATGGTAAGACAGAATTAGAACAATAAGAACTGTTTTTCAGCTATTGACAACAATAACATCTTGCCTGTCTTTGGCTTATGTTACCAGCATCTAAATTTCTTTTTCTACACCAAAAAGAAAGCAAAATTCCCACTGTGAAGCTATAGTCTGGACCAACATTTGACTTGCTGCCTTCTGAGACTTACACTAGATTCAATTTTCTGTTATGTAAATGCATGAAGAGACTGAACGAAGCAGATAACTGTGGAAATACTAGTTTGTTGTAACTTGAAGAGCAATGTAATGGTGAGTAAAGTATATCATAGAGTTATTGATTAATTAAAATGAAAAAAATGTGAAATTTCTTTTGGAAGAGAAAAAGAATTAACAGAATCTTAAATTCTGGCAGATTCAATTAAAACTTTCACTTGTGATTGTGGCAGACATCTGTACCTGACACTCTGTTGATTACCACCTATCACCAAGTCCCTTTATTCCCACCCACTCCCCACAAATAACTGCGTTTCCAAAAAATAAATGTTCATCTCAAACTTGCTTAGGGAACATAAATTGAATCCAGTCTTCACGTGATAATATGTAATATGGATCGGTAACTTCTAATTGCCATACAAGCTAAGCATGAGAAGGAC
This sequence comes from Graphiurus murinus, assembly GCA_004027655.1. Classification (NCBI taxonomy): domain Eukaryota; kingdom Metazoa; phylum Chordata; class Mammalia; order Rodentia; family Gliridae; genus Graphiurus; species Graphiurus murinus. The sequence continues at coordinate 63,349 of PVLC010005190.1, forward strand.
ATCATGGACAACTTAGTTTCTAACATTTGTGAACACATCTAAAAATGAGAACAGACAGCTATGTCATTTAAAAAAAAATTGTTTCATTAGGCTAAAGCAACAAAGATGTTTACTTAAAGAAAAAACCACCCTAAACTTGTCCTATTAGACATGTATGTAACATATAATTCAGGAAAAGCGTTGCTTATCTTTCAACAAAACTGATGGACATGCTGAGAGATGCTTAATGCAACTCCAGACAGTACTTTTTGAACATTTTAAAAATGATTTCTCCCAAGAAAACATTTCTCGTAATTTGGTTAAGAAGACTATCTACAACAATGGTTATACTCTGTAACAAAAAGTTACTTTAAAAGACATACATACTATCAGTTTCACAGGACAAATATAGTGAGTAAGGACAACAAACTCCAGAATGTGTTTTTATAACTGTAGTGACAGCAATAACTCCTTGGCAAACTCAAACAGTTTTTTTGGCAATCCTGGAGGTTTTCTGCATTTGTCACTTGGATACAACTGCAGAAGGGGTGTCTAAGACCGCTTTGTTTCCTTCCACAACAGTTTACTATGACTTTCCTTTTAAGGAAGAATTTTCACCTTTTTCTCTATGTGTAAATAAAGGCCTATTAAAAATCCTACCAGAGAATTGTATACAAAATTTTTCATGCCTATGTATCCTCTATGTGGGTCTTATGTAATTTTTGCAAGAAGTGAACTTGGAAACCTTTGAAATGTATGCTAATAGAAGAATATTTTCTCTTCTAAGAAAAGATAATGAATTATCTTTTGGGATTAAAATTACCATCATATGCAAATGTAATTAATTTCATATATATATATGCACACACAACTGAATCTGTGCATGTTATTATCATAAACATCTTTTAAAATAAGACCCAAGGATGGGTGTGCTTCACTAACCTGCAGTGGTCTCTGTTTGTCACTGCTTTTGGGAGATTTCAATCCACTTGTTTGCTGCTGTAAGAGAAGTTGTCTTGCTGCCTGGAGAGCCTAGAGATAAAAAGAGAACAAATCTATATACTTTGTTGAAAGTTAAATTGGTTATCAGTTATTCTTCAGTTTATATGTATGAGAAGCCTCATATTCCTTTACAGTCATTATTCGCTTTTCTTCTAATATGCAAAAAAATTTATGAAACACATGTATACAACTTTATTAAAAATCATGGACATGCATGTAATCCTTCAGGAAATAAATTTAATTTGTTTAAAGTGCATAAAGAAAAAAATGATAAATTGCATCAATAACCCCATTTCCACAAGGAACTTGTCTTTGAGTGCTCAACTAAAATGCCCACTCCCTTTTAAATTATCATTCAATTTGCATTTTCATATTACAATTTTGAAGCAAAAGCAGTAGACTTCAAGTGTTACCGGAAGCTGTAATTAAATTTGACAAATCAACATCAGATTATCTTGAAAGTGAATTAATAAGGATTTCACTAAAGATTAAAAACACTTTTTTTTTTGTACTTACAATTCAAGGGGAAACCTCTCCTCTGACAAAATAAAGTGCAGTTTTAATGCCAAATAAAATTGAGTGGTTTTCATTTGCATTCTTAGCAAAATCAGAGAACAAAGAAATTACCACTCAACCAATCAGGTTTGTTTCTATGTGTGACAGAATACCAATCAAAATAGAAGATGTTTTCATTTATTTTTATGTTTTCTTACCCACTCAGGAAAATAAAACTTAACACAAGAAACTAATGTAAGCATTTCATTTATTGGAGGAGGGACAGTTTGGTGAATGTACTATATGAACTTATAAAAACTAATGCTAGAAAACAAAATGCAAATGAAATTGTTTTAAAGGTAGTAGTAGAAACTAATATTAAAAAAAAACTTTTTGTGAGACTCTTTACAAGTCCATTTTCTTTCTTAACACTGAGTTCAACGACCACTAGTGATGCAATTTTTCGACAGATAAAACTAAAATAAATCACTGCTTTACTTTGTTATTCGCTGTTTCAGAACACAAGAGAATTTTTTTTTTCCATAATGGGAAAACATCACAAGATCAAAATTGTCCTATAATAATTAAGATTCTCGGCTGATAAAAAGTACAATTTTGATTGGAATCAATGATCTGGTTTTTAAGAGAGTTTCTAGTATCCATGACAACAGTTGCTTTGACAAGATGTGCATATGGCATTACACTGCCAGCTGGTGTGAACAATGTTTGAACTACTGCATTGAGATGCTGAGCAAACAGAAAAAGTTGCCACGTCTTAACCCTCAGGGAAGGCAGTCATCCCCTGATCAATTATGAAAAGACAGAGAGAGGGCTGCTACAGTCTGGCTCCAAGCAAGTTTTCTGAGAAGGAAGGCAGACATAGAAACCAAAGTAAACAAACTGAATGCACTAGCACCATCCCCTAACAACACTGATTTGTCTTCCCAGAGCAGGATCTGGCAGGGTTTGTAAAGCACGCTTTTCACATTTGGAGGCACACTCACTCACAATGATTTGCCTTTTGTTTTTTAAACTTTTCAAGCCACCACAAGTCAAACCAAATATTTCTAAGGATGGCACATGTCAGTGAACTCAGGCAATTTAATATAAGACTTCATTTTGAAGAAAAAAAACAAAAATTCATTGTTACTCCTTTATTATCACAAAACTCACAGAAGTATCTCACTCAATATTCTAAATAATATACATCTCTTCTTTTAATTGCAGATTATAAAAGAACTATGAATTTTTCAAATGGAAATCACTATGGTGTGACTTAGGGTATGTCTATGTAAAAACTTTTAAAATAAAATCAGCCAATTATTTTCCCTATTGATGCCAAAATCCAAAGCTTGGTTATTTTTCCATATACTCATTTTTTTTCCCTTTTGACTTGATAGTTTGGGGTCTGTGTGTGTGTGTGTGTGTGTGTGTGTGTGTGTGTGTGTGTGTATGTGTGAGATATAGTTTTAATTTATATTAAATTCTATAGTCATTTGTTATCTAAAGAATTCTAGTGTGCATGTATGTCAATGTCAACATGATATACATTATGATGTGAGACCGTAATGCATCAATAAAAGCACATTAAAAAGAGGATTCTAATGAACACAGTTTAGAATGTTAGAATTATACATGACCAAGACTAAAAGCAATATTAGAAATCATCTAATCTGACACCTTCCTTTTAACAAATGGGGAAAATGAGGCTTAAAGTAACCAGTTGCTTTGCCCAAAGTCACAAAACAATTGATTAGTGTTTTGCTCAAGGTCTCCTGGCTTCCTAGCTGGAGTACGTTTCATAGGGCCATGCAATCTCTATTCTGTCATAGGAATCTTTAGATAGCAATGAATACTATTCCAAAGGAAATATATTGACACTATCACAAAGGATTCTTTACCTTTAAAGTGAACATATCTACTTTTCAGAATATAGAAGGAAAATAATATAATCTTTTTAAATCTTGAATTTATAAGTAAATAAGACAACTATCACAGAACATGAAATCTTGGATAAATGTCCCCATCATCTTTAACTTGGGTCTCATTATGCATTACACCAACACCTGATCGAGCTCTAGACTACTATGATATCCTAATATAAATTAATTATTACTAGTAGAACTGCTGAATTCTAGATTTGGATAAAACCTTAGAAATTGTGTTGCTTATCTTTTTCATTTTGTAGACAAGTAACAACAACAACAACAACAAAAAACAACAATACCATGATACCTTGGTTAAGAGAACTTGGTCAAAAACTTGAACTTTCACCTTCTAGAGTGGGATGCTGTCCATTTCAATACCCTGCATTATATCTGTATTACATCTCAACCCAAATGAGTAACCCAATAGAATATGTGAATGTCCAATGACTATTTAAAAAACTAGTAAATTAGATATATTAAACTTTTGCTCATGAAAATATCACTAGCCAAAAGCACATATATACATGTATAAAGGAGTAATAATAATCGTGAAACACTACATGATAGCTTCATATAAAACACTTCTACTTTTAAAGTAGTTTTTTTTGTATGTGTTTACAGTTATCTTTAAAATAGCAGAAGGTCATCTTCCAATACAAATATTTGAAAAATAATTTGCTTGCCCATTTCAACATTCTTTTGGTAGCAGTAGAGATTGCTATAGTAAACATAAGAGGTAGGAGAACAAAAAACTACTCAAAGAGATCAGCAATGATTTAAAACCCATAAGCAGAAATCTCTGGCAGTTTGCATTCTAACTGCATGCTTCATATGACATTTTTATTTCCAGTATTCTGGATAACACTTTGGGACTGAATTTCAATAAACAATTGCTCAGGGATGTTTAGCTCATCTTTGTAATTTACTATTGCAGACACTCAAAAGATGAAAGATTATGAGATAAAACATTTCCATCAATATAAGATAGTGGGTGTCAAATTATATAAAATATTAATTTGAAAACCACTTGTCACTTCTATTAATAAATAGAAAACATAAAATCCAGAGCCATTCATAAAGTTCTATGAGTCAACTGGGTATTTACATGGTCATTTTCCCTCCCCAAATTAATTTAGAACAAAAGGCAAAAGTTGTTTACAAAATTTCCTTTAGTAGTGACTGAGTCTGATTCAAATGAACAACAAGAAAGAGATTTCTAAGGCAGCCAAACATATCTAGTTTCCCCAAACACACTTGTTTCTAATTAAGGGTGCACTTAATGAAATTATCTAATTTTAGTATAACTAAAGAAAACTAAGGATATTTTCAAAATTGGGATCAGATTAAATATTCTTAAAAAAGAATAAAAATATTTGTATATAGATTAAAGGTATACATTTTGTTAATGGAAGAGGTGTGTGAATGTACATGTTTTTCAAAAATGAATGCATTTTGCTTTATTTATTGAAAACATTAGTCATAACAGTTGCTGTGTAATTTTAACTGAACTAAACTTTTGTAAGAAAAGCAGAGTTCTAGCATATCACTCTTCCCTAGTAGTATTAATTTTATGTTAGTGATGAAACTCACAAAGAAATAATTCTACTAATTCATTATGAGGATTTAAGATGAAAAGCTTTGGAATTGGTCAGATAAATACCTTCCCGCCCAAGAGGAACATTTAAAACTTTCCCCAGAAATAAAATTATTTGAGAATTATTAAGAAATACCCAGTAAATTAAAAAATGTTGATATGCTAAGGTTTATAGAGAACTTCTCTTTTTTTTTTTTTTCAAAATAAATATATGTATATTTTTGGGGAAAACAGACATCACTCCTATCTCTCCCCATAAAAATAGGAATGCTTAACCTATCAGCCTGTTGCATTTGAGACATTAAAATGAAAAATGACATCTACGCCCATTAATATCCTCGATGTATAAACAGCACAGCGTGACACATTCTTGAGAGCTGAAGGCTACAAAATCTCTCTGAAACATAAATAACAAAGCACTCAGAAGCATATTTGATGTTGATATTCATCTCTGAGAAAAACACTGCTGCCTGGGTTTCTTAGGAAAATAGATGCAGCCCAAATGGATCTCCTGTAATTGGTTTCAGATAGCGAGGTCAGAAGAAATATGATACAAGAAACGATTATGTGGAACAGGCGAAACAAGAATGTTTACACAGGCACTCCCTAGTTAGACTGACAAGGGGTGTATACTTTGCAGATAACCAGAACCAAAAAAAAAAAAAAAAAAATTGCCAGCAGGACATCCAGATTTTTGTGCCTCATGTTCATATGTTTTAACCTTTAACATATTATGTCTTTAACATGTTACTTGGAATGTTGAGCATAAAAATAAGTTTTCAAACAGAATTTCATTTTCTAATTATTTTCCCCAAGTGTAGTTGATGAAAAGTATGTTCAGATCCTTCGACAAAGGCCATGAATTCCTATTCTGTTTGGTTTTTCTTCCTATTATGTTCCTACTGAAGAAAATATACTGATAAATGTAATCTGAAGTCTCATAATGCTACTTAATAGACGGAAATTAATCATCTAATTGTCATAACCTATTTTCAAACAGCAATCTATCAGAGCGAAATTATGTATCTGTAGCTATTGACCCTTCATTTTATGATGTCTGATATAAAATTACACCAAGTTTGTTGAAAAAAAAAAAGGTAAGTATTAGAAAACATTTTTAAATAATTTATTTTTAAAGTAGATCTTAAAGTTAGAGAATAAATATGTGGAAGTACTGCATTTATATTGTGCATTACCATGGAAGCTAAGTCGAAGGCAAAAGTCATTTATTTTGTGATATTATGATGAGTGAGCAATTACTTGCTAAGCTTCTTATTTACCAATCAGAGTTGGGGGTTTTTTTTGGCTTAGTATTCATGATGTAGATCCAAAAGAGAGATGATCGAGGTATTGAGTCCATGATGGAATGGATCCTCAAGCCATCCTCAAAGTTAATAATAAAGTCCTCAAGATTTAAATCTAAACTTAATACTCTGTGTGTACACAGTACAGCTCCAAACCCCCAGAAGACCTCTGAAACTCTTCCATGAACTATGTCTCTTAGTAGGTGCTAATGGCTAAGGCAAGTTTCATTTTATTCAGATCTAGAATCACATACTCAAGTTTAGTGTTACAGACACACTCTCTTCATCAGAGCTGGCATTCCACAGTTTGCATAAATAACATCAGTTAGCCCAGTATTCCTATATCCATTTCTTCATTCTTCTGCTGCTACTGATATAGACTTGCTAGTCATACACATAGAAGGACACGGTTATCAATAAGGACTAATCATAATTCTTATACCCATATTATGGAATTCTGACCCTAAAATTCCTAAGTATGAAAGGTAAAGATGAATTGGAAGCAATTTAATTAAAATTAATGGTTTTACCACCTCTTTTATGGTACATATCCCAGAAACTACAATGATTGGTATGCATTTTCTTGGTTATTTCTCTTTCTGTATAAAATACATAATTTTTCCCAAACATACTTTGAATGTATTTTTTGTTTCTGCACACCTTAGTAATTTTTTTGATTATGAGATCAATATCATCTTTTGTTTGGATATGGATTGAAGATTCATTGCTGTTATATTGCTATAATTTCAATTGCCATATTAAACAGTAATTGAAAATATGTTACTAAATTATAGTATAATATCTGAATGTAAATCGTAATTTGAATCCTCTGTTCTGGATTTCCTTTTCAGCTTAAAAGTAAGACTGCAGAAGAGGTAGCATTTGGGAAAATATTTGAAACAATAAAATATGTAAATATCATTTGTCATTAAACATTTCTGTAGTTAGTCCCAGAAACCAAGCAAAGAGCTAAGCATTGCATACTTCTGGAGACAGGAGAAGTGATATGCTATGGTTTCTACTTTCAAAGTTTACTGTTTAATAAAAAACATTTAGTTGAATGCCAAAAGGCCATAAACAAAGTTAGTTGAAAACAAGAATAACAAGAGATACTGTCAAAGCAAAAATAGCAGGACTTAGTAATTGAGTATAGGGTAAAAGATAGGAAGAAGTCAATGATGAGTCCAAAATGTTGTCAAAGATAACAGAATACTTGTGCTGCTTTGGGAAAGGGTGAATTCTATTACAAAACATAGGCTTTGGAGAGCAGATGACGCTGTGAACCTGCTGGCAGGATAACTAAGAGAAGATTTCTCTACTAGATAGTATATAACTCACAACTGAATCTAGGTTGAGAGCGATCAGGCTGACAACAGATTTCCAGAAGTTAGATAGTTAAGGCAAAGGAAATTCATCAGATTGATGACAAAGAGAATGGAGAAGAAGACTCAAGACCCACAGCTTGGGAAGCATTGTGTTGAGAGTAGATGAGACAGAGAAAATAAAGACAATGAACTGTGAGGAGAGAATAGTAATCAAAGTCAAACACACAGACCAATAGAATGGATTAGGGAGAAGGAAACCCACACATGTCGCTGATTTTTGACAAAGGTGCTATGAACCTGCATTGGAGAAAGGTCAGTCTTTTTCATAGATGGTGCTGGGAAAATTGGATATCCATATGCAGAAGAATGAAACTAGACCCCATCTCTCACTAGTTAAAAAAAAAAAAAAAAAGCAATCCTTAATGGATTAAAAACTTAGAATGTAACATTGTTGATGAGAATCTAAATTAGTGCCACCATTGTGGAAAACAGTATGGAAAAATAAAATTACCATGTGATCTAGCAATTCCACTACTGGATGTTTACCCAAATGAAATGAAATCCATATGCTGCATTCCCATGTTTATTGTAGAACTGTTCACATAGCCAAGAAATAGGAACCACCTAAGTGTCCACTATATGATGAATGGAGAAAGAAAATGTGGTGTCTATATACAATGGAATACTATTCAGCCATAAAAATGACAAACATGGATGGAACCGGAGATCATTATCTTAAGTGAAATAAACCAGGCACACAAAGATAAGTACTGTATGATCTCACTTGTGAGTGGAATTTAGAAAAAATGATCTCATAGAACTTGATAGAAGGATGGTTACAAGAAGCTGGTGAAAGTAGATGGAAGGGAGGAATGGAGAGGGTTTGACCAATGGATACTAAGCAATAGGTAAGAGTAAAAAGTTCTGATGTGTTATTGCACAAGAGAGTGACTATAGATACCAATAATAGGTTTCAAAAAGCTAGAGTTCACATTGTATGTTCTCAAATAATTCAGAAAATAAGAATTTGTGGTTATCTGTTGAGAATGAGAAAGATCAGAATTTTTAGAGAAAGAAAATGGGGGGGGGCACTGTTTTGAGATGTAGCAGATACATTAAAAGGCGATATTTAAAATACTGTTAGAGTAGGAAATGTGCTTTCACATACACTGATGACATAGAGATAAATGGGTGTCTCCTGGAACATTGCCTCCAGGACTGTATATAGACCTGCCGGCTTTTCCACTGATAAATCTGGTGCCATTACTCCTCAGTCAGCTTTTGAAACTTTTAGCCTGGCACCTCTAATTATATCAAGGCAGAAGAGATGGAGTCACTTATGACTTAGGCTATTTTACTGTACATTTTGAGGACTGGTTATCTCTAGTTTTTAAAAAACAACAAAATAAAAACCATCTGTCTACAATGCTGGTGTTATCAGCATAGCTGACTATTCGAAAGGATAGAAAGTATGATGTAAGGGTACTGACTAGACCCCAGAAGATATCTTTTGCCTCCTCTTAGTTGACAATTGCTTAATCACACTAAAGAGCTCAATCAGGTGTTGGTGGAAACACAATGAAATCCAAGTTAAGGCTGATAGGGACATTTAGCCATAAAAAGGTGATATGATCTGTGATAGTTCTCTTATTCACTTATAAATTCAAGATATAAAAAGATATTGTTTTCCTTTTAAGTTCTGAAAATGGATATGCTCACTTTATAGGTAAAGAATATATGCCGTCATATATCCCCTTTACTAGAATTTTGCTCATTGCTATCTAAGGATTTCTCTGCCTACAGGTGATTTGTGAAATCTAAGAGTATGGAGTATTTGAAGGCATTTTAAAAGCTAAAATATAAAGTAATATTATTCCCCATGAAGACTTTTGAAATGATATTATTCCACTAGTGAATATCAGTTCTTCCAAGTGTATGATACTGGTCATTGGAGGATGAGCTCTGGCTTTTGATTTTATAATGAGTTTACTAAGTAGGTATGCGCACTGTAACTAAGGGGCCTGCATATTGTAAGTCCTAAAGTTTATTTCAATCAACAATCTGTGAAAATAGGAAAATGTTCCACTGGATACAAAAAATATCCTACTAGTTTCAGGTTTTGTGATTTTTGGAAAGTTGTATTTTGATCTCTTCTGGGAATCTGAAGGGAAGTGTATACAATTTATGAATGCACCTGTATCATAGACCCCTTCCTTCCTCATCCCTCCATCACATCTACATGTTGATACAGATGATACACTCTGACCTCGAGAATCTTTTAATATAGTAGGAAACACAAAATAAGTCTAATATAATCACAGTGAAACAGAGAAATGTACAGCCTTTCACTAAAAGGAAGTAAAAAGAGAAGAGGGCCAGTAAAAACACAAAGGAGAATTCATGTCTATTGATTGCTCATTGTATGCCAGTTGTGATTCTAAATCTATGCACATACTATCTCATTTCAACCTCAAGATACCCTCCTTTAAGATACATGTGTAAACCAAGGCTCAGAGTATTAGGTTATATGCCCAGGCAGTTTCTCATAACTTTGAAGCAGTGCAGGAATCTGATAAAGGATCTGGCTGCTATTTCTATGAAGGATAGTCAGGAAGATGGCATCAATGAACAGACTTGAATGAAGTAAAAAAAGTCAGGTAGAAAACTAGTTGGAGTATAAACAGAAGAAACTAAATTCTGAGTTATTAACAGCATTGCCAGTTATACTAACCAGAACAATATACAACATTCCAAGATCCTATTCAAATTATTTTCTTTTCTCTCATGTTTCATGAGGAAAATTAGACATAGGAACTTCTAAGGGGATTTTACCCTCTATAAATGACAGTGAATCTGAAATTAGTAATCATTTGATTAAGGATGTTGGTTACAGATGAATAAAATTAATAATGAATCACATAAAAGAAAAAGTGTCATCTTATACTAACCATTAAATCATATGTATTGTTTTCTGATGGCATTGGTAGTAGGATTACCAGATAAAATAGAGGATGTCCAGATATATAATGAACTCATTTTATTTTTATTTATTAAGTTTGGCAACCTGAGAAGAAGCATTTGAGGGTACAGCCAAGAAATCAGAATTTTTCATACCAAGTTTTGCCTTTAAAGGTAAAAAATACTATGCATATCATCAGTGGAAATGTTTTTAGGCCTCAAGAGGAATGTAGCCTTCTTACCTATATTGGATAGGTTGGCTGGGGGAATGAGCTGGGGGCTCGGGCTGCTTTCCTGTGAGAAGGAATGCTCCTGAGACCTTGCAAGACAAGTGGACCACTCCCAAGGAAAAGTGAGAGTAATGCTTTTGAAAAAGCCAGACCAAGAAAAGCAGAAGGAAAATTTGTTTTGTTTGTTTTTTAGTTTAGTTCCCCCCTCCTGCCCCAATATTCTAGTTTCTTGCAATTGGAGGCATAGATGAGAAAAAATGCAAAACTTTGGTTCTCTCTCCACCTTCCCCTGTGCAGTGAGGAGGCTCAGTAGCCAGGAGCCCTGAGGCAAAGATTGTGACCTTGTGAGGCACCAGGGGGAGGGAATGCTCCTGCAGATCTGAAGAAAAGGGCCTTGAGGCAGAAAGCCTCTGCACCTGTAACTCAGATGCTAAGGGGGCTAGTCCCAGGGGAGGGTGGGAGGGAGAAGCAAAGCCAATTGAGAAGCACAGGTGTAGACACAGTGGGCTCAGATCCTCTAAGAGAAAGCCCCAGAAACTAAAATTAGAGCATTCTTACAAACAAGATGACAGAGTGGCCAAAGAGGCCTCAGAAAATCCAGGTTCAAGTCCCTGCACCACTCTGAGTTTCTGTATGACCTCATCACTATCATTAATGACCTCTGAATAAATCCCTTCTTCCCAGAGTTTACAACATACTAGTCTCATAGGCAATTGACACAGTGAAGCAGAAAACTCATTGAAGAATTTTTGGTGAAATATTACAGTTATCCCAAAATATCAAATGAATCAAAGAAAAATATATTTATATTACGGTCATAGGATTTTGCATTTTTTAGGACATACTATTTACAATGTAAATCATGGGCACTTATTTGTGTGTTAAGTACCTATCCTGTGTAACATTTTGATGCTAATCACCAAAGTTAGATTTTATAGATCTTTGGCAAAGTCCTCTTAGGGAGGAACCCAGAGTAGTTTTATTTTCTTGTTTCAGCTATTGCTGAATCCATGTTACATTGTCTTCAGCATATAATGTGGTTCCTTGTGGTCAGGAACATTATAATGTGATATGTGTTCTTTTCAATAAAATAAGATGTAAGCTAATGGTGATAATAACCATCACCTTAATACATAAATAACTATCTCAATGTAATTTTTATAGTGTCATCTGGAATTTGTCCCAGAAATCTTTTCTTGTGGACTGAGTTTTAAAAAATTTAACTCTATCAAAGAAATTGAAATATGCTTCCAATTTTAAAATTATTTCTTATATTTAATTATCTGTGATATAGCCTATGGAAAATATGTATATTAATAAAAAATTAAAATGTCCACTTAGGAAATGATGTCTACTAGTAGGTAAGAAATAAAGAATTAGAAGACAGGAAGGCTACTTCTTGCATGTATGAAATGGCCTGATAGGAAACAAAGTTCCTGAATTTGATTATTCCTCTCCTGTTCTCTCTTCATTCTGTAGTTTAGTTTCAATGCCACCATGTGATACATGGCTGGGAAGAAAATTTTGGTCCCTGCATGTTATGGTTAGATATACAGTACCCCCTGAAGAGCTCATATATTAATGTTCAGGTTGATATAGTTAAGTCATGAGGGTTGTAATATCATCAGTAGATATATCCATTGTGGATTTATCTGGGTGGAAACCTAGACAGGGTAGGGTGTGGCTGAAGAAGGTGGGTCCCTAGGGCTGTGGTTTTGGGGATTATATATGGTTCTTCTTCCCCTTGCTTGTGCTTTCTGCTTCAAGCCTCCATGATGTGAGAATGAGGCCTTGTTCTCTCTGTCTTTCTTCTTCCTGTCACCATGCTCTGAGAGACATGGTCCCTGGCCTCACATGGACTGAACCCAAAAATCTCCAAAAAAACTGAGCAAATAAATCTTCCTTCTTCTAAGTTGTATGGTCAATTCTTTGGATTATAGCAATGGGGATGCAAATACACTGGCCCACTTGAAGAGACACATACGATCCAAAACCAAGATGTAAGCCTCTGCATCTGTACGTTAGCAAGAAACAGCATCTCTGTTCACACACCTACCTTACCTGATCATCTCACTTATTAGCTGAGTCTATTCCATTACCCTTAACATCTTATACTGTAACCTTCTTAAGGGCAGAAAACGTTTCTCAATCATCTTTTTTATGTCCCAAGAATGAATAGCATGGTAGTCACTCAAAATATATTTAATTAAAAGCTATTTTTCCTTAGACATTGCTAAACTGGTAAAACACATGGGCAGCTTAGCTGGTTCCAGATATTTGGGAAGTAACTTGTATATTAAGCAATGAAACTAGCATCCCTTCCAGGAAACTCCACAGTACCTTGTCCACAGCAGATCCTCTATAGACTTTAAATCAATGACTCTGATTGACTAGAGATCTATAAGGACCTGAAATTAGCACAAATAAGATTTATTTCCTTTTATCAAGTCATATGAAATGTTGTATATCCATAACTTTTCCACAATAATGTTCTTTATCTCTGTCACTATTTTTTAAAGTCAAACTGCAAACAAATTACGATTAATTGTGGGAAAATTCTAGATTAGAGATTTCAATTGCTTTAGGAAAAATAATCAACACATATGAGTATTTTGTCATTCAGTTTAAGAATTTGTTTACCTAAAAATGCAAGTATTTTTCACGATTCAGTTACCTATGAAACAAGAATCCTATTTTTTTTTTTTTGCAGTACTAGGGATTGAACTCAGGCATTCTACCTCTGAGCTACACCCCCAGCCCTATTTTTTATTCTTTATTTTGAAACTGAGTCTCACTAAGTTGCGGAGTGCCTCACTAGGTAGCTGAGGCTGGCCGCGAACCCGGATCCTCTGGTCTCAGCCTCCCGAATGCTGGGATTACAAGCGTGCGCCACTATGCCCGGCTACAAGAATCCTATTAAAACTTTTTTTTTTTTTTAAACTGACTAATACTCATGCATCTAAAGTCATCTGTGCTTAAAAAAAAAAATAAACAACTTACTTAGTCAGGCATGATGGTACAAACCTATAATGCTACTACTTGGGAGACTGAGACAGGAAGATTGCAAGTTTGAGGCCAGTCTCAAGAACTTAGGAAAACCCTCAGAAACTTAAGGAGACTCTGTTTCAAATAAAAATAAAAAGGACTGGGGTTGTAGCTTGGAAATAGAATGCTCCTGGGTTTAATTACTAGTGCCAAAAAAAAAAAAAATCAAGAAAACATAAACAACTTATTTAGGCAAATACCAGACAGCTTTTTGAATTAAAATTAAAAATGAATTTCAAATTAACTAAAGTACACCATAATTTCAATTCTTAGAAAATTCCTTTTCATTTAATTTAATTCTCTTCTAAAAGACATTTAAGTTTTTCCTATTTTTGCAATTTTAACTAGTGTCACAACGAACTTCCTTATAATACAGTCTTGAAATTATCTCCTCCCAAATTTAATTACTGAACCAAATAATATACACATATTAAATTTCGGTGCACCTTATCATAATACCCCTTCAGTATGACTGTGCATTTGGAATCCCACCATGCTGGATGAGAATGCCCATTCTACCTTCCACACTCTGCCTTGTGTCTCCGTTTTGGTCTTTTCTAAACTTAATGGAGAATTTGCTTTGCTTCTCTTATTAGAAATTGATGCCTGAAGGCATGTGTCAAACATCTAAATAAATATACATGTGTATTTTAACAGCCTCAGTTAGAACTAGTGAATTGAAGGAATTACTAGAGCAGATATTTCCCTCACTTATTCAACTAATATTTATTAAGTCCCTGTTCTCTGTTAGGTACTTGATGTGAAAATGTGGACAAACCAGACAATGTTCCTGTCCTCTCAATTTGAAATGTAATGACAAGTAAATAATTACTTGATAGCATTACTTTTAGGCCTTTTCATTTTTTCACTGTTACCTAGTATATGATATAGATTACTAAAGTATATTGGTCCTGCTCTGCCTTTAAAAAGAATTGTTCACAGTGTGGTAAATGAAAATTGTGTGAGGAAGTACTCTTCATTAAAAAAGAGAAAACACATTCATGGAGTGAATTCTATGTGTTTAAGAGCAATGATTCTATTTTGAAACATGAAAAAGTAATGTCATTGCATTCCAGAAGCAAATTTTTATGTAAGGTGAGACATAAAACTATTAAAAAGCAAATAACCCATAGGATTGATAAAGACCTAGTTACCTTTTCCTGTGACAGATAGTATGTTAAAATTTCTTTCAAAGAGTG